>JAQGAE010000087.1:0-60721 GCA_034696685.1 Julus scandinavius | reverse complement strand
GGGGTAATTTGTTTTGAGGCGAACGGTTCGCGAGCCGTTCAGAGACATCTAGCGAACCGCTCGGCTCGCATATGTATACGCACCTTAAGAGGGAATTTTTGATGCGAGAGTCAGACTAGTTCAGACTCTCGAACCTAGTGCTTGGATTCTTTGCAGCTAACTTACTCCCCGCATATCGCAACTGGCGCCCAACGTGGGGCGCCAGTTGCGATAAACCTGGACTATAACCTGGAAATATGGACTTTGGCCTATTAGCCCTCGGAGAGGCCCCTCAAGCATGAGGCGGGGGAGCAAATTTGGGTGTTTTGACCTGGACACCAAATATCCTCTCTACGCCACTGGTCCCTATGGGATGAAATTCCCTTCCAATTCGTGATTAACACGAATAATAGATGATCCAATGCAAAATACTCATTTCATAGGACCACAGCTTAGCAGAAATTCAAAAGGGGCGCAGGACAAAAATGGTCGGGGAGACTTATTTAAGAAAAATCGTTTTTTAATGCACAAAAGTTGCATTTCTAGAGCAGAAAAATCACACTTAATGCAATTAATTTGTCTTATATTCGTTTCTGAATTTTGGGGAAAGAATTTGCGGCATATTAGCAAAATACGTGCAATTAATTCCCCTTTTTTATTTTGCCGATTCCACTTAAAAATTTTAAAAATTCTTGGATTTCCAGGTAAGGGGGATCTGATCACAATATCCCCCTATATATATTGCTTTGATCTATATAATCTATCACAAACTGAATTAAATTTACTGTCCACATGAAAGTCATGCGAAAATCCAGGAGTTCTAAATGGGTTCAGGAACGATAGCCTTATCCTTAACAAAATGCAGTAATGTGTTTGCCTTTCTTGAGCTTGTTTATCTAATCTGGACAAACTTTCTGAAGACCCTTTGTTTGAGGTCCTAAATTTAATCTGGACCTTTGCTAATTACATATTAGTTTGCCATCTGATGTGGTCCCCAAAGTGTCCCCTCCCCTCTTTGCTGGCCCTTGTGACTTCTGTGCCGCCCTGTTAATTAAAGTAACCATATTAAGAAGTTTTCAAGGAACCAGAGGTTAAAACTTACACCTTTGATTTTCGAAACATGCTCATGAAAGCATGGTTCATGTTTACGCATTTATTTTATGCTTTTGCTCCGTGCTTTCTTTGGTGTGGTCCCGGCTTTAAACAGGGAAAACGTATTAAATGGAAGAAATTAATAAAAATTGTATGGTTGTAACTGGCACATAAATATATGAAAATAACACATAATTCGTGTTATGAACGTTTATTTTAAGTGTGCTAATGTGAAGGAAAGTAAACCAGTGCCGAATTAGGCCAGCTCCGGGTCTGTAGCAAATGTTACCAAGAGGCCCAAATCTTACAAGCTAAACACTCCGGGCGCAGGGCGTCCAGAAACGCGGGGTCCATAGCATTTGCTACTTCTGCTATATGGCTAAACCAATGCCGATTATATGGGAGGGATGATGGGGATAGATCCCCCCTGAAATCCAATAAAGTTGGCAAATTTCAACCCGAATCAGCCAATTTACAACCCGAATCCTCCAATTTTCCACGATTTTTGGACCATATCCCCCCCCCCCCCGAAATATGATCACATATACGGCCTTGAGCTAAACCGACACTGAGTAAAACCAAGCATTCCCAAATGCTGCTACCAAATTTGAAGAAAAAAAATTACAAATCTATGCATTAATTGTAATAAAACCAACTTTTGAAATTTGACTAATTGGGGAATCGGGAAATTACATAATTATGATAAATGAGAGTAAAAATGTAACAATGGCTACCAAGTTAAAACGAAAGAAATTTGCTTTTTGACTTGGCATGTTCTGCAAGTCATGCCTAAAATGCAACATGAAATAAATTATCAGGAAATATCAGAAGTTTTTCTGATTTGTATAAAATAACACGAAATGTATTAAAAAATCGCATGATCATCATGATAATACTTATCTGAACAATCTGAATCATTGCTATCACTATCACTTTTCTGTAATTCAGCTTCATCCAACGGGCAGAAATTTCTCTTTACACCATTGGTTTTAGGGTTGTCTTTTATAAAAGAAGAAAAATAAGATATATTATAAGTAAGCGGACGTGCATTGTGGGACCTGGAAAATGATATTAGTAATTTGAATTTTTTTTTGTGTGGATTGTTTGGTAAATAGATACGAAGAGAGGAAAGAGCGCGGTCGCAGCCGATTTTTAAAGGAACTAACACGACATTTGCCTGGAACCAACTGCGGAAAACCGCGAAAACTACAATCATGGTAGGTGACCCCAGAATTGAACCCAGGCCTCAAGAAAGTAATAAGAAACCGACTAAAGGAGTTTTAAAGTTACCATTAAGTTTAAATAACTATTTTTATTGCAGTTTTGCCCCTTATCGTATATGCATAATTAGTCTTACGTTTTTAATATAATTCTTGATTGGGCATGCAGTCATGATTCAAATATTTTGTATTTAAAGATGTCAATTGCCGTATTTTACGGACTATAAGACGCACATTTTTCTTCAAAAAATTGCCTCCAAAATTCAGGTGCGTCTTATAGTCCGTAAAATACGGTAAACTTTCTTTTTGAAAATTGAAATTAAATATGACCTTTTTAAAAAATATTCACCGTTACACTGTCAAACGGCATTGTTATAATAATAAAAAAAAATGAACATTAGTTGAATGTTCCAATTTTAACTAAAGCGATTTAGAATGATAACAAATCAACATTGCCTGAGGCCCATGGAATCAAAGTATCGGAATTATAATAATAATTTACCTGGATTATTTGTGTTCCATTCAAAATTCTCTGCATCAAACGTTTCTTCTTCATCCGAGCTATTTAATGTTACGTGGTCATAGTCGACCGTTATCCACCGAGTCTGTGAATAATCATTGGGTTATTGAGAGTTCAGGTGTCAGGGCAGCTTATTTCCTAAAAAGCCATGCAAATCTTACCTTTGTATTTTCATTCCTTAATCGTGGCCACTTTCCTAGTGTCTTCTTTGTGATCGTGATTTTCACAAAATTCTCCGAGATGCTCGAAATAAATTGCTCGTCTTCGATCTCGTTAAAAAGGTTTACGTCAACTAAGTGCAAAATATTATTTACGGTCGCCCTGTCAAAAATTAAAAACGGAATTGCAATATTCAACACGGGGCAATTAGGACAATCGATATCAGTCAATAAGCTGATGAAAATTTGAAATGAAAATAACATGAATCTAGAAAAATTACCTGTATAGTAAATGCGTTGGTTGAAGGTCAACAAAATGATCTTTAACTCCTAAAATAAAAATCTTTAAATGGATGGTTGTCTTTGTGTCCCACCACGTTATCATTGGAGTGACACTGTAAATGGATACATAGCATATGATTTGTAAGAAAACGAACAGATTAATAAATGAAAACGTACATAAAAGGTAGCATACGTGGAATGATAATCTAAATCTTCATTGTATTCAGGATTTTCAGAAGGTAAGAGCTCCACACTCGAATCAAAATTATCATGTTCATCAAAGCCATTAGTCAGTCTAGGGTGTTCATCTTGGTCTTCCATGTTTTCCGCTATAACGGCTCTCTAAAAACAAAACAATGCCCAGTTAAACATTATAAATGTACAAAAAGGATTCTGTTTTTTCAACGAATGGAACTTTAAATGCATACCTCATGCTCACAGTCGACAACTTCTGGCTCCACAAAGTGTGCCAATTTTGCATGATTAGCATTACATGAATCAAGATCTTCATGTTCATTGAAGCCATTTGCCAGTCCAGGGTGTTCACCATGTTCAATGGCGACAACCTCTGGCTCCTCAATTGGTGCCAATTTTGCATGATTGGCATCGCACAGTAAGTCGGCAAAACTGACATCTGTAATGTGATCAGAAGGATCGTATAATTCCACTTCATATCTGTTTCCAATCTGTTTTGGACTTGATAATTTCTGCAGGGCCTTTAAAGAAAACGTAAGCTTTGTTGGAAAATTTCGAGCGAGAACGCAGCGAGAGTTTAACAAGATACAAAATACGATGGTTTAAATACCTTGACAAACAATTCCTTGTAGCTTCCATCTTCTTTCAGTTGTTGCTCCCACATAAAATTTGATGCGTTTTCAGTCCAGCTATCGCCTACAGGAACCACGTTTGCCAGACTACACTCGATCGCTTGCAGGGGAAGCTTCGTAAGGAGATTGTCCGGTAACGCAAATACATCCGTCCGCTTTACGGTGTGGTTTTCTCCATAATCGGCCCGGAAAACAGTAACGTCATCTTCGCCTGAAGGTTCAGGACCTTTTTGCAATATCTCGAGAACTCGACTACGGTAATAGCTTCGAAAAAATGAAAATGAAGATATAATAATCCTTGTTGCTTATCTGTCTTAAAATCAATTAAATGTTAAGAAGAAATGTAAAACTAATCTTACTCGTTGGTTCCAGAGCACTTTGCAGCACAAAACATGCCTTGATAAATGCGTGTTACTGGAGATGGCGATTTTTCATGAAAATATTTCGTTAAATCATCCATGAGCTGTTCTAGACTATAAATAAAAAAAGTAAAAGTTTAGAGAATTAAAAACTGTCGGTGAATAAATAAAACTAAATAAAATGAACATACCAATCTAATGATGGTCTTTTTGTGAGATAAAACCTTCCAGGAGTGAAGACAGAGGTAAAGCTAACAAGCTCAATTGCATCCAAAGGTAAAAAGGCATATGAAGCAATATCATTGGTGTCCGCTTTAACAGGTAAATGAGCTTCATCTTCAAAAAATAAGAAAATGAGGACTTAAATAATTGAGCTAAAATGGCTAAATAGAGAGAATTCAAATAAAAACTCCAATAGCTTACTTGACATTGGAATACTGATGAGGCTTGGCAATTCAAAGATTCCACTGCAGAGTTTTTCCAATTTTGGTAAATGCTCTGGATTGTCCATGGTAAACTCTCCGTTGAGCTTTTTCCTGAAGTTGAAATCATAGACATATTCGCCGCTGCAGGCCAATTTGGTTTGCTTGATGATGTTTTTCAACCACAGCGTAGATCCCAAAGACAAAGCTACCTATAAGGTTAATAAGCATTCTAAAATGAGGACAACTTCTGATCATTGCAAACTTAAAAACATTTAAAAGGCCCTGAAACGCTCAATGCACGTTGCAGTGTAAATTCGGCAAAATAAACTTTACCGTTCCGACAATTTCATTATTAAGGACCAAATCTTGGGCATAGCGATATGCTTTGATGGTGAATTCTTGATCCTTATCAACTGGTTTGATGTTGGCTAAGAATATTTCAATAGCTTGAGGTGGAACTGTTTGAAGTTTGCTGGGAAGTTTTAATAATCTGCTCACCTATTTAAATACAAATTCAAATTGGAAATATTAGTATAATTTATTTTGAATATGAAATGGCCAAAGCTATTCTGATTATATAAGTTTACTGTTAACCATGGTAGGTTAGCTTGGTCCTCATTAACTCTGTTATAATTTAGATTTCATGGTAAATGCAATTCAAATAAATTTACAAATTTGTAGGTATAGAGAATTGCAGCAAAATTGCCACATATTGAATTTACATTCATTAATTAATTTCAAATATACATGTTAGGTTTTAAGTAAGATGTCTTTTGAAACAGAGTAGTTCAAAACATTATTTACTCTAATTAATCAATAAGATTCACATGTAAATTATATTATGAACACTAGAGCACTGTATCAAAATCGCACTTACTAGGACAGTCGACAGTGACCCGACATCAATAAAAACGACTCCAACTTCTCGCAGAGCAATACTTGTTTTATCCGTGTGACAATTTAGGATGCGAACACGATAGTAGCTCGCATCATCTCCGTGAACGGCACATATATCTCCTATCCTTGTCAATCCATGTGGGACGTGATTTAAATGGTTGGCAAAGTAAATATTCAAATCCAAATTCAACTGCATGAAAATCTTATAGCCATCTTCCCAGGTACCGTCTTGCAACAGATACTTGGCAATGCGACCGTAAAAATGGGAAGCGTTTCGTACATCTGAAATGCAAGCCCTGACGATGCTACCTCGTGGAAGGTTTTCCCGCGGTTTATCGACGTCCTTAAGGAGCATGTGGCGATCCTTGCACCAGTACTTATTTGGGCAATCGCCAAAGGCTTTCAGGTAGTAACATAATGGAACGGGTTCTTTGTTTTCTTCTCTGCCCTGTGAATGATTCCATGTCATCAATTAGTATTTTTGAAATAAAACAAAAACATGTTTAAAAATAGTTTACCCGATAAAATCCTTCAGCCAGCGACTTCAAAGCAGGAGGAATTTCACTTGAAAGGCGCTCCATCAGTGATATCAGTGCATGAGCTTGAAACACACATTTCTCAGTGGTAATAATGTGGGACATACATTCTGGCTGAAAAACGAATTCCGATGAGCAAATTTGTTATTTAGAAGGCAGGTGGTTTACGCTATATGGGCATGAGAATTTCCTTACATTGGCTGCATCAACGATTGAAGGATTACGCATGTACTTCAGCAGGCAGCTGAATCTGAATCCAAACTGGCTTTTGGACAGTTCGGGAATGTCGTAGTGAAGCAAACACTTTGCATCTTCGATGTTCAGCTCGTCGAGGCTAGCGTCCGTAGCAATCAGAATGGGGAAGTGGCCCTTAGCATGATCGCCGTTCCAACGATCACAAACAGCTACAGCGAGATTATTCCAAAATGAGATTATTTGAAGAAAACTCCCTTTGTATCGAATAACAAGATGAACTGTACCTTTAACATGTCCTCGGGTTAAATCCTCGTGAGCAACAAGCACGTGCTTTGAAACGTAACTCATCATTTTATACAAACTAACGGCAACTTCGGCACTTACAGTACAAATGACGGTCTTGATGTCGTTGCGTATTAAATTGGGTTTAACAAGCTCTATAAAAAACAAAGTATTGAAACAAATCCGCTGCTTTGTAAAACCCAACAGTGGTTTTAAAATGTGTGTATGAAAAAGTATAAAACAGAAGTTACCCATGAAACAGTTCTGTTTGTCGTTGTCTGGAAATGTATGTATACTGATCTTTATGCCCGCATAAATAATCGATTCGTGGAATGATGCGCAGAACAATAACGGATTTGGCATTACTTTGCCAAAGAACGATTTCACGCCATTCGTCCATTTTGTGCTGAAAGCCATTATTTGCGAAGGAATGTCGGCAACGTTTCGTTTCTTCAAAACAGCCGTATACGCGTGTAGAATTCTTTTTAGCTGAAAATCAATTGTCCAAATTGCTAAAACCGCAATGAGCACTTGGCATGCAGTTAGGGTAGTAACTCGATACTGCCTACCTGTTCTGTAAACTGCTCGGTCAAGACGTCGGCATCGTCTAACACAAAGTGGCAAAGCCTAACGAGGCTTGTTGGTTTAGTTCCTTCTATTGAAAGCAATCTCAGGAGAGCACATGGAGTGGCAATGAGAATCTCGCAACCATTCAGCAACTCAATCTAAATTGTAATATTGTAAATGGCGATCAACATAATCTATATATAATGAATACATTTTACAGCTAGAGCTGGACCTACTTTCTGAGTTTCATCGTAACCTCCTCCGTGAATTAAAAGCGCTCGAACGCCGCCGACGCCCGAAATGATGCTTTGGCACAGATCGAAAACACGATTAGCCGAACGCCAGGATGAGCAAACCACCAACGCAAGAGGCTTAGAAATACAAATTGTTGGATTTGGTAAAAATTATTCCCACATGATAAATCCATCGACGAAGAGATGCAGTTAAAATGACTTATTCTACAAACATAAAAATTTATGGCGTCCTAGTGCTAATTTTTTTAAGTGCATATCTTTTTGAAAAACAAAAATTGATAACATTCTTTGCAAACACGTACACATGGGCGAGAGAAACAGTGACAGCTATCTAAAAATGCGCTCAATTTGAATCTTCCCATTTTCCCAAATAACTGACAAGCCCCACAAAATGTTGACTCCTTTACAAAGGTGATCACTTTTATAATGCATGCAACCAAAACTACATGTAAATGGAAAATTATACCTAGTTGGTAAAAATGTTAATTATACCTCGTTTCCTTGTGGAAGCTTACTGTATGATGCTCTGTCCAACAGTTTTGAAATTAATGTTGCTAAATAAGTCATCGACTTTCCCGACTGCGGACCGCTAACCACGGCAATATTTCGCCCTCGCAATATCGCCGGCCATGCATATGACTGAATGATACTTGGCGCTTTGATTCCCATCCGAGACAAACTCTGTAAAAGTATTTTTACTTTAGAAATATAATATGGCATGGTTAGAAGAAAATCTATATTAGTTAACTTACCTTTTCAATGGTGTGGAACAACTTAGGCATATTCAAATCAGGTTTTGTTGGCAACTTCCCGCAAATAAGAATTTTTCGGCAACACACGCCTTCTGACAAACCAAATGGATCAACCTACAACAAACCATTCGACTGTGTTCATTACTTTAACATATTTTCTTCAATTTCTTGTGTGGCTATAAGGAACCGATGCTATTTAAGCAAACTAGAGTATGATAGCTGAAAACGCGCAGTTTGGTTCCTTGTGCGGTAATTAAAAATACGGTGATAATTAGCTATCCCCGAGCTAATTAAAGGCCCAGGGATTATTACAGCTCCAATGGATCACTAAATGTCTCATATTTATATGAGATCTAGGGATGGTTAATAAATAATTTTCACCGTGAAACAATATTTAGCAAATTTTGGAAAGCATGCATATGATAAATTTCCTTAGGCCTACCATGGTATAACTGAAAGAGGTCCCCGGGACTGAAGTAGATGGGCAATGGATGCTCGCTTTTGCAGAATCATTTTCAGTCGAAGTCCTGAGGTTAGAAAAAAATACATTTATTGTACATATGTGATACAGCAATTAAAACAGAAATCAAAAAAGAAAATATTGCATGTACAAAATTAAACTTATGTGAAATATCTTTTCGCGATATAATCTGAAGAACAGACATAAATCAAGTTAAAATATGTAACGCCACGTAGGCATGCAAATCTTTTAAGGAGTTTTTAATGATCGTGATGCATTAAATTATTAATGAAAGCAGAAAACTAAATCAGGCTTTGGGAATTTGTGCCGCTGCTTGGAAATACCAGCACAATTTTTGCAATTAACACAGATTTTACAGTAAACTATATAGTAGATATAATAGTAGTAGGAAGCATGACATAACATTAATCATCATGGCAATATGGATTTTGGTAACACAAAAGAGTCAAGTTGTACTTAAAGAACATATGTTTAACATATAAACGACATATTCATAACAGAATAATAGAAAACCCTATATTAAGTTAAGAATATGGTAAATGCCTCTTTCTATTCGTGACTTATGATAATGATAAAGAATTTCACAGTATAACAAAATAAAACTATAATGAAAAATTTGGTTGGCAAAAAACCCGCATATCTAGGCATAATTTGCCTGATTAGGAAAATAAAAAAAAATGACTGAACAAACTTCAATCTGTAAATCATGCAAAAAACAAGACTTCGAATACTTCAAAGTAATCAGGATAGATCTGCATGTACCCAAAAATAAAAAAAGAGAATGAAACAACATTTAAAAAAATGATAAATGCCGAGAATTAGAAAAAAAAGCCTTTACAAAAAAATAACGAAAATCGCAATGGCAGGAAAAAGGACAAACAAAAGGTGGGATAATGCACGGATTATCACAATCGAATCGGACATTACGACTCATAAAGCGTTTCAAAAAGCGTCTCCTCACCATAACGCGGGTTTGGGGAAGTAATGTACACCCACGTTATTTTCCATATTGGTTAACTCATGGTATAACGACATTGCCATTTCTGATTTTCATCATTAGGTACAGCGATTATTTTAAAAATAAAACATGCACCAGATAACAAAATGTCATGTATTGTTAATGACAAAATTATCCACTCCCACAATGGTTATCATACTAATTGCAAATTAGCAACAATTTAAACGTGATTCCATTTAAGAGTAAAAATCATTTAAACACAATAACCAATTCAATATTAGAACATTCCGCAGGTGGTGAACACATGCTTAATACATTTCAATTTTCATTAATGTATAGAACGAAGATTCTGAGGAGATCTGTTTCCAATTTAAAAATCCAAACTATCAAACATTACGCCAATAACAAAAAAATAAAAAAAAAATACAATCACAGGCACAGAGGTAAAGTTTAAGATAAAAATCAGAAAAATAGCAACTTACTTGTTCTTTACGGTTGGCAAGGGTTCTATGGCAGATTTTCCAACAAGTGGCGAGATAGAAGTTGAAATGCTAGAAGCAGAGCTTCCAGGTCTAGCATAGGCTTGAGGGTTGTTAAGATATTTTAGTGGATACCCACGGCCGAAGGGCACACGGCTAGTCAAACTTTTAGGTATAGGATTTTCAGATTTCTGAACGATTATGCTTCTTGAATCGACAGTTGGTTGCTCTGCCTTTAAAGTTTCCGGTTTTTGAAAAGTTGGCGTCTCTGGTTGACTTGGAGATTTCACGCTTTCGACTTTGCTCAACGGCACCACAGGTTTTGGGTTACTCTCCGATTCTGGCAATGTTGGGGATAACTTGGTAATTGTTTTTGAATCCCTTGATGTCTGAGATGTCGCTTTCTTGTTCAAAGCCTTCTGCATTCTGGATATCATTTGCTCTGCACTTGATGCAGGCCTAGGAGTAGGCGTATTCCTAGGGGAAACTGGTGCCGTTACCGTGACAGGCACGTTTGTTTCAGCTTTTTTTGATGGCTCGTTGTTTGAATAATCAAGACCGGTGCTTGCGTCATCGTCGTCGGGTGGGTCGTACTGAGTTCCTCGGCTTACACATCTGCTTCCTGAAGATGTTACGGACGAAGTGGGCGAAAAGGACTGCATTGGGCTACGTGAAGGAAGTAAAGATTGTATACCATGCTTCATTTCCTTTGGTGATGACGAGTACCTTGGGGTTTCAAATGGTTCCGATGCAGTAGCTATGTCAGATATGGGCGATGACAAGAGCTGGGGTGCACTATGTGAAAGAACCAAAGATTCTATGCCATGCTTTAGTGATGATGAGCACCTTGGCCTAACAATTGCCGCTAAAACAGCAGTAGGGATTCTTGGTGGTGTCGTAACCTTAGCAACAACTGACCTTCTGCCCTGATAATTTGTAGAATTCATCTATCAAAACAAATAAATCCGTTGGTGTATAAGACCATTTAGCCAGTTCATCTGTATACCGCTTCAATGTTAGATTCAAATGTAATTGAATGACGTTAAAATGTGTGATAACACATGAAAACCAATAAAAAGACTTAAAATCGTTACCTTAATTGGTGATGAATGAGTGAATTCATCGGGATCTATCTCTAGTGCCTTCCTATCAAGGTCTTGTTGCATCTTATACAACTCCTTAAGACCAGAAAGTCGCCCTGTTGGCTGCACGCTGGCTGGGGATGGCGTTCTCGCATGGCGATCATTACAAAGACATTGAGCAGACGCTCCCAGTGACAATTCGCACGAGTTTTCGCTTTCGTCAGAACAAGAAGCTACAATAGTTATTGAAGAAAAATTAGGCATTTTAATGATCATATGTCCTTCATTTTATTACCAACCGTAACAAGCTTATAATTGTATTTGGGAAAAGCTGGTTTAGACACTTAACGCATGCATCCTTTGTATATCAAATGAATACATCTTGAGAAATTCGGAGTGTTTATAACTAAAACTAAACATTTTTATTTACGGAATCAAGTTTAAAAAGTGTGACATGCATTAAGGAACAAGTACAAATTCAATTTGCATTACTTCATTTGAGATTTATTTTCTCCAAAGTAAATATTATAAGTGAGAGACATGTTTGACTCGTCACTATATCAAATGCATACCTTCAGTATCGAGTACCGGCACACCTTCAATATCAAGTACCCGCATTCCGTAATTCTCTTCGACAAGCAGCTCATTGACACAAATCTTATCCTTGCCAATAGTCAAATACAGTTTGCCAAATAGTTCTCCATTTTTGTTAGTATACATAGTTTCAAACCTAGCGCTACTATGCTCTAATTGAAAGGAATAAAGAAAAGAAAAACCTTAACACGTAATTACCATAGTCATGTGATTTGAATAATCTAATCAAAAGTTTAAATATGCTTACTTTTTAAAAGATTTTTAATAAAAATGGTGGCTGATGTGTCCCATTTGTGAGATTCTCTAAAAACAAAATAACAATTCTAATCAGGTGATCTATATTACTAAGCTTAAATTCAAGTTCAAGGTCTGTTCTGTTTTGTTTTCAAACAAAAAGGTAGAAACACAACATGTTTTAAAGCTGTTTTAGGCATTACCTATAGCCTGACTTCATTGTGTTTATGTCCAACATACGAGAACAAGGATTTATTCCAGGTAATCTCAGAACAACAGCCTGATGCGTATGAGCTACAAATTGCGGGTCAATTGGCCGAACACTGAAACGTAATGAAACAAATTTCAGGTAATGAATGAAAAGTTGAGTGAGGTCAAGCTAGTCTCCTTTACAAATTCTTACCATCTTATGGGAATTGATACACGGTTTGCAGTGTCTACAAGATATAAAAGGAGGTCATAGCCAGTAGATCTTTGTAACAGAGTTTCAACCCTCGCTCTGTAGAATCGCCTATCTTTTTCAAGCCGAACAATGACAATCTGAACATTAAACACAAATTCATAAAATGATGTTAAGTAGCCATGCATAATACTTTGCCAACAAATTTCACCCCATTATTTTCAGGCATTAGCGAATTACCTCTCCAGTTTTGGAAATGGATGCTGGATCTGGCAATATGTCATAAGTTGCATAATACTTGTTTATCTCATTATCCAAATTAACATAAGAAAGTCCAGTGACAGGACATAGACTTTTGTGGTCCCGCAGCGCTTCAAACCATACTGGAGAGTTCACCTGTAAGTAGGTTTTTAATTAGACCATGCTTGTCATCCTGCTTGTCACTTAAAGCAACTGAGAAAAATTTATTTTATGCAATCCGCAGATACTCGCCTTCGCAATGTGCACCTTCATTTTTCACTTTAAAGATCTGTATAAATAAAAGGACAATGGTAAATCAAAAGCAGAAATAGGATAATTACATAATGTCAGATTAGTAGCATATGTTATCTATAAAATTCATACACACAAAACCATTTAAGGTGAGTATACTTGTATAGCAAACGCATGCAAAAGATAGGGATGTACAATACTGCACACCAATAATTTACATTAGTTCACATTGTTCACACTCGACAGGATCAAAATTTGCACGAAAACACAGCTTTTAGGCTTTCCACATTCCACAAATTTTGTCATAACACGCAACACGTGCGTCGTTAAGAACATCTATGCTGATTACTGACAGTCTGAAATAATGCATTCCAATTAAATATAAATGCAGAAATGCACAGAAACTACTCAATACATGCAACAAAATCTTACCCCTTAAAATGAGGTTTTTAATTTTATCTAGTAAAATCGTGATAGGCTAAAATTGCGTGACGCAATATTTATGATCGGCCCTTCAGGCAAGAACTTTAACAACTCTTATTAGAAGCCTACATTTGTATTATAAACAACGTTTGTCAAACAAGTAAAGATATGCTTTTTCAACCAGTTGCTTCAATCTTGAAGTAGCGAAAAATAATTAGGGAAAGTATAAGAATAACTAGGTAAATTAAACATATTCCTAAATGGGTCGATCAACATGAACAGTCGAACACATGAATAGACAAACACGAACTTACGATTATTTTCGCCTTTTTTTTCCTCTCAAGATATTCACTTGATTTATTAATAAAACTTTTTTTTCTTCTCCAGAGAACGTTGAAAAAATCAAAATTCACAAATTTTGAAACGAGTTTAAAGCGCACATTACATTTTTCCACACCTTTGACACCACGGGGAGCTTCAATGCATAGAATCCCAAAATGCAACGCTGCAAAACACTATTCCAAATACTCTTAATAGAAGCGCTTTAGTTACTGCACCCTGAAAGCACTCCTTAATTGCTATTGATATGACGAATTGCAATGGGATAAAGTAATATCAAATTCAAAATAATGGCGGGATCACCATAAGCTATTACTACTACATTAGACTAATTTAAAAGGAGCCTTAGTTAGATGTTTACGCCTTTAATTCAGGTCCCAAATTAGAAATCCGATTCTGAGAATACAATTTACAATCACAATATTTTTTCACCATGTTACTTTAAGATTCGCACATAAAGAGTATAAATGGATAACACATGGCACAATATTATAAAATGCCATAGTTTTCAATATTATAAATTTAGTTTATATTAAATGTCTATGATAAGACATTCATATTCAATTTTTGTAAATTTGGCAGAAGGGTAACAACTTGCTCCTCATAGTTATTAAGACTGCATAGTGGATTCTGCTGCAAATTGAGAATTGTGAGCTTACAGCATTTAGCCAAAGGGCATAAGGCATCACATGAGGATATGTCTGAACATCGATTAAAGAAAATAGCGTGTTTAATCGAAATTATAAAAGTAAGAAATCTGACATCTTCCAAATGGAATCATTATCTAAAATATAAAATCTTTGAGTAATTTACCTACTTTTTTAGCCCTTTGCAAAATGTCAAACTTGTATAGAAAATTTTCATAAATGTAAATATTAAAGGATACCGTTTGCTTGCATTGATAATTCGGCTAATTTTGGCAAACTTTGAAGTCCTTCGCAATTACTGATACTGTTTCCATCCGCAATTAGGGTTTCCAAACATAGCAGCACTCCAAAACCATTAAAAGATCGAAGATGATTGTTGCCAACATCGAGTTTTTTCAAATGAATGAGGTATTCTCCACGACACAAAACCGTCAAATTTAAACCACTCAGATTCAAACTGCATTGTTTTTTCTCCAAATTCTCGATGGCATTTTCAATGATGAACTTGGACTCTGGAAATAGAGAAATAGTTCATGTGCATACATATCTGCATTTTTTCTTAAAATAATCGTTAACTAATTGATCTTACTCAAGTCTTTGTAATATGCAGCTCGCAAGTAGTCGACATACATTATTTTTTCAAAATTCTCCATAATCTGGTCTTTATATTGCTTAAAATCTAAGTTCCTCATTAACAAAATATTAGTCAACAATGGCCCTAAATGTAAAAAATAAAATTTATGAAAAATACTTCGGCAAAAAAATAGCCCAAATAATATCAATACAGTACAATTTATCAGTCTTACATTTACTATCGGGTTCCATTTCTTGAAGTTGAATACATGACTCCAATTCTTGTTGTAAAACAGATGTTGTCTCAGTACTCAACTCCATACTAAAGTCTTTCCAAGGTTGATCTTTCCATAACCAACTTTCACTTTTATCTTCTTCCAAAGAGGCATCAAGATAAGTAGTATTGGAATCATGTGAAAACACAGCTGAAACAATTCCGCCACAACTGTCATAATCAGCTACAAAAGTCTTATCTGTTACTTTTCCTGTCTGCATAAATCACAAATTAAAGAAAACGTTCTGGTAGTTTATCAGTTGTTTGAAAACTATTTTTCACTTCAAAAACTGCCCCCAAATGCCATGTAAAATGAAGTTCTACAAAGGATACAAAGATAACGCCATAATTGCTTGATTGAGTTAAATTAGACCATATTACATCTATAGATAATTGACTAACTAGTACATCCATCTCCTTCTGAACTACGCTTATCTAAATAAAAAATAAATAAAAAACAATCAACAACAATTAAAAGAAAATACTTTAAATAAGTAATTTTTTTAAATTGTTTGCTACCGGAACAGGTTTGTTGAAAGCTACAATGAGTGAACCATTCTTGTTGAAGTACAGAAAATTCAGTTCTGGATTCATCTCACCTACAATATAATGGTTATAAGCTTAATTGTTTTAAACTGGATGGCAACAACGATTTTTAAAGAGAAAATTGTGGACGGTTAATTCTGGTCTAAGTTACCTCTCCCTAAAAGCCATCGGTGATAAAACCAGGCACTCTGATCATTAGGGTCGGTGAAAGCAGCATTCTGGACCAGTTCATATTCTGTAATAAATGTAATTGTATTAAAAATTGGGCTAAAAACAGATTATAATTGTTGTCTGTTTGAATTTACTGCACATTTCACGCCTTTTACAACCACTGATTAATCGAGCCTACCTTGCAGTAGTTTGCCTTCTCTAATTGGTCTCACTTTTCCTGGATCTGTAAATATCTTAGGAAGCAATTTGCTACGATAATGCCATGACGAGTAATTTGAGAAGTTGGAATTGATTTTGCTAAGCGTAAATTCCAGCTCTTCTTCGGGACTAACATTTGCACGAGGTACAACGTAGAAGCGATAATCCCAACAATGGACTGGAAACGACAAATTGAAACATGGCTCAAGCGTCTAAACTCCCGTCTTCTTATATCAGAATGCATAACTTACAATTACGCTCATCGAGCTCTAAGTATTTGTTGCACAATTGCACCTCTTTTTGCCAGTCTGGCTCGGGCATTTCGTTAAGCACCCAAATCCGATGATTCCAGGAGCCATACGATTTGGGGTTTATTTTCAAACAGTTCTCTGTGAATGTTAGTTCATTAACCATAACAGCTCGAAAGTCTGATGGAACACTAAAAAAGAGAAGAAAAACCCAGTGTTGGCAATTGATATACTAGTTAGGTTTCGATGATTTTATAAGTTAGCAATCGAAATAGCAAACTTTTTCTTTTTAAACTGCAGTATTTCTTTACGAAAATTCCATATTGTATAAATGTCGGGATTGGCAAGAAGAAGCTGGCTCGTAACCTCTAAAGCCTCGTCGTCAAAATCTTTGTTCTCACGCTGGATAAATTGCAAATAAATAAGCCAATTTAGGAATCTCCCGTGACAAATAGTAAATACATGTGTATATTAATTATACCAACTTTCTCAGATGCTTTTTTCATTGCAGCATTATACAGCAATAATTTTTTGGCTCTCTCCTTCTCTTTTTCTTCTTGCTGCTGAGCCGTAGTTTTAACTTTAAGTCTTCCATGCTGAAATATGTAAAAAACGCGTGAAATGCAATAGTAATACTTAAACTAAGTATGCAAGTATTGCATAGAGTACTAATGGTGATTATCATTAATTTTACTGTAATGCATGCATAGATAGATTGCAGGGCATTGTGAACCAACACAATTACTGTTGGTGTATAAATAATGATAATTTTTATTTTTAGATAATTCGTTATTAGTTTGATGCAATTGAGCAAAACCCAAAAGGAATTCACACACCCCTAATTTTGACATTGACTGTATACGTATAGATCCAGCGCGCAAGCCTATGAATCATATAGTATAATAACATATTAATTCTTACCATTTTCCTTCAATATATTCAGCAAAACAGAATTTACGAATAACTACAGATAATTAATACTAATGTTTAATTCGTCCAAACGAGTTCCCTTTATCAAAACACGTGAAATTACATAAAATTAGATAAGCGACATACAAACAGACGTCTGCTACTTTGTCTATGGTCTGCATCATCTTGAAAATGACAGTCTTTATGGACGCTCCCTACAATGTTGACACTATTTCAACGACGCTTCAGATACAATTCTCAATTTAGATTGCTTTCGCATGTTGTATTTTTCAGGTGTTTAATATCTAATTAATAAATTTAAAATGGAGAACTGCATTTTGCAAAGGCATAAAGAAGAAAGAAAGGAACTACAAGGTACGCTTACGTGAATCTAAAAAACAGCAAGGCTACAAGCATGCAATAATGTGGTTTACACAATTCTTAAAATTTCAGCAAAAATAATGAATTTGAAGCATGGGGTTCCAAAAGGTGACAAGAAGAAAAAGAAAGAAGTTATGGAATTAATAGCTAAACTGGATGCCGAATTGGACCAGAAACAGGAACAAGAATTACAGTTTTCGCAAAATTCTATTCAAGACGTTAACAAAATTACTGACCAAGTGAACATTCTTAGCACCTCAGATAGTGCTGAAGAAACCAAAGAAATAGAGCTTGTGCCTGCCGCTAAACTATCAAAAGCCCAAAAACGTAGGGTATGTAATCAAACTAACATATGGATGTCTATCTACATTAAACAGCAATGTTGAGTCGTGAGGTGTTTTGCAGGATAAAAAGGCTGTAAAAGAAAAAGAGAGGGACAAACTAATTGCTGAACAGGAGGAGATCAACTTACTTGGAGCCCGTAATGTGGAAGCAGAAAAAATTAAAGTAATATTAAAAGAACGCGGAATGGCAATTTATGAGGTAGGATATTATAAAAGAGTGGATGTGGCGCCACATCGATGCTAATAATGCATATCAATAATTTTGCTTCTTTTTAGATACCTTCAAACGGGGACTGGTATGTTGCTCTGCATTTCTGCATTTTTGATGTCATGCATTTATCTGAATGTCATGATAATGAAATGTTGTCATGTGCTACAAATTAACTTTCAGCTTGTATGCAGCTATAGAACACCAGCTAAATGTTCAAGACAAACCAGTATGTTTGCCTTCATTCCACACAATTGTCTATTGCACCAAGCGATATCGTTATTAAAAAAAACCTAATTTTACAAATATTTTAAGTGCTCAATGAGTAACCTGAGATGCCAAACAGCAGCGTTTATGAGAGAACATAAAGATGACTTTCTGCCATTCTTAAGTGACAATGATGGTGAAATATTTACTCAAGGTAAGTTAATGTGCTCTGGCATAATAAAAAATGAATCTAAAAAAAAGGTCGAATCTATTTAAATTGCAACTAACCCTCTGTACTTTAAAAAACCTGCATTACTTTATAATTTAGAAAAATACGAGTCCTACTGCAACGACATTGAAACTACATCAGCATGGGGTGGACAATTAGAGGTACACCAATTTTCTCTTATTTTTTGATGTTGTGAAATGAATAAATTACATTTTGTTTAGCTTCGAGCGATGTCGCATGTAACTATGCATCCTATTGAAGTCATCCAATCGGAAGGACCAACGATAATTGTTGGAGAGGAATTCAAAAAGCAGCCCTTAATTCTATCGTGAGTATATTGGGTGGGCATTTGTCAATTTCGACATTTCGGAATAGTAAACCTGTTGATCACATTTATTCCAGTTATCACAGACATGCTTATGGCCTCGGTGAGCATTACAATTCTGTCGTCGTAGCAACAGAATCTCTTGAAGAAGACGAGTTTTCATAATGCCACTTGGATTGATGAAAATAGCTACAAGTTCCTTATTTATGCATGTTTACCATAAACCCCAAATCTGTCAGTAACATTTGACATGAAACGGTCGCTTCTGACAAAAATGGTCTTTATTATCAGGAAAAGATGTGCAAAAACACATTCGTGGATAATAAATTAATCGACTCACTGAATAGCCTCTGTTATTTCTGGACCTCCTTTTCCTCTACTTTCTCCTCCCTTTGCTTATTGGGATCATCTGGTCTCATGGCCGGAAATAAAAGAACCTCCTAAAACGATAATAAAGCATTAGCAGTGTAATGAAATCATTTAAAAGCAATTTGTCACTCTGAGATAATGTCACCTTGATATTGTTTGAATCTGTGAGGAACATGGTTAGTCGATCGATTCCCATTCCAAACCCTCCCGTTGGTGGCAAGCCATACTCCAGGGCCGTGCAGAAGTTGTCGTCCACAACTTGAGCTTCGTCGTCTCCAGCAGCCTTGTCTTTGGATTGCTGCTCGAATCTCTCACGCTGAACTAACGGATCGTTTAATTCGGTATAAGCGTTGCAGATTTCTTTTTGCATTACAAAAAGTTCGAAACGTTCAGTGAGTCCGGGAATGGATCTGTGCCTGAAAAATGGTAAACGAGTGGTGAAACCTGCATACTCTCGATTGTATTGTAGCTTTCCAAATTTCATAATGCCGCTTGCCATTTTGCTAAGGGGCTCATGATTTGTGGATGCTCGATGATGAATGTCGGATGAATGCATTTTACTTCAATAAACTCTCCAACAAGCTGGAAACAAAAATAACATTACTTTATACCAATGATATCAACTACTAACAAAATAACAACCCACGATCTACGAACCTTATCGAGTAGGCGCGATATCGTTCTTGGTGCAGGGCATTCGACTTGGTGTTTGATGCACAAGTCCGATAAAATCTTTGCAGTCTCGGGCTTATCAAAATCCGATGGTGGCGGAAGTGTGATGTTCAAGGCTTTTTCCAATTCTGGCAGCATGTGCAGCCTCTTGAAAGGTGGTGTGAAATCAATCTCCACTGCCTGTCCATCAGGCCCTTCTGGATGATAGACAAGCTTGTAGTCTCCCGTGATGTGCTTCACCATTCCTTTTAAAAGATAAAAAATTCCAATGTAACGATTCCAGCAAAGCCCTTGAGAAATATTACTAATAAATATACATTTTTATTATAAGAATATAATTCTCTACCTGACAACATGCTCTCGGTGAGCTGCATGACGTCGTTGTAATCGGCATAAGCCATGTAAAATTCGCACATAGTAAATTCGGGGTTGTGGGTTAAATCGATGCCTTCGTTTCTGAACTGCCGTCCTATTTCGTAGACTCTATCCAGCCCACCAACTACCAGCATCTATGTTTGACGAAAGCCAAACCATTAATGTCTTCCCTGCATTGCAAGTCGTACTATAACTGGTTTTCAGTAATAAAAAAAAGCAATTTCTTTTACTTTCAAGTACAATTCAGGGGCAACACGCATGAAGAGGTCCATTCCTAACTCGTTGTGATGGGTAACAAAAGGCTTGGCAGTGGCACCACCATGAATCATATTCATCATTGGGGTCTCAACCTGCGGAAGGTGACATTGTGAGCAAACTTTCACATAACTATAGACTCTTCGGTCTGAAAACTCACCTCGAGGAAGCCTAGACCGTCAAGGAATGATCTAACGTAACTGATGATTTTTGCCCGTGTGATGAACTTTTGACGTACATGCTCATTGAGGATCAGATCCAAATATCTTTGACGAAACCGAGTTTCCTTTGTATTAAAGAATATCGAGACAAATTAAGTAAATGCAAAATCTTTTATAAAATCAAAATTGAAACAAAACCAACCGACTGACCTTATCTTTCAGACCAAAATGTAAATGCGGCAACATGTGCAAACATGGGGTTAACAGTTCAATGTAAATAGGGATGATGCTCAACTCCCCTTTCTTGGTCCTTCCAGGGTGGCCCCTGCATCCAATTATATCACCACGCCTTATTTTGTCGTTAACCTTTAAAAATTCCTCTTCCGAGCTGTAGCTCCTGTAAATACAATACATTCATTCAAAAAAAGGTCATGCACATTTCCATGTTAATGTGAAGGTTAATAAATAATCAAACCTAGCATTTGCCATCACTTGGAGTTTTACACCTTCAGCTCGAAGATCATAAAATATTAATTTCACCCCTGATTCTCGTTTAGAGTGAACTCTTCCTAAATGAATAGAAGTAAATACTGTATCTTATACTACACAAACTTTAACAGGCAAATAACAAGATTCATATCCGTTTTACCAAAACTAGCTTACCAGCAACGCTGACTTCATCATCAGAAACTTCAGCATCCTTAAGATGTTGGTATTTCTCAATGAAATTAGCTAGCGATATAGAAACATGAAATTTATGCGGGTATGGATTTTCGTTACTCGCTTTTAGTTGCTCAATCATCTGAGTACGGAGTTCAAAAAATTCCTAAAAAACCAACACAAAAAACATTAAGCGAATTGGAGAGAAGATAAATAGACCAGATTACAGAAATGTCCCTTACATTTGGGTCGCTTTCTTCATCAGCAACCTTTTCCTTTGGTTTTGCTGTTTCTGCTGCTGTCGCAGGTTGCGCTAGCTTTGCTGCATCTTTTTCCGCTTTCTCTTTGGCTTTTTGTTCGGCTTTCTGCCGTCTCTTTAGCTCACTAGATAAAAGAAAAATTTCGAAGGTTTAATAAATATACGGCTACAAGTTTGTCCCTAACCACAAACAATTCATTGAATTTTGAATCGAGGTGTGTAACATACTGTACATTCTACATTAGAACTTGCATAAATGAATTTCCAGTCTTACAGTTGCATCCCCTAATAAAATAGAATCAGTTGTGGGTAGGAATTTGTTCATGATTTACATCATCGTTGTACAGTTTCTTAGCAACTAACCTCAGATTGGAAAGAGGACGATATGGGATTTGGCCAAGTCTTGGCATAAACAACTGGAAAGAAGCTGGAATACATGTATGACCAGATTGAAGCACTCGTACGACCAAGTGGAATCCCTTAGAAATCAGCATGGTTGATAGATGAAAGAAATTGGGTTTTTATATTTAAATTGTCTCCTTCCTGTTGCTCTCCTGATAAGCTTACCTATCAAATGATGCAACAGGTAGAAACATTTAAACAATTTACCAAATAGATTTCCCGATTTCTTTCCAACAAAAGCTAGCATTTTTCTTGCTTTTCTTGTTTTGCTGTCCAGCCAACTTTTAACGAGATTATGATACCCAACTCTATTCTAAACACTAATTTTCACCTGTAATCGGTGATTTTTAAGCACTTTTATTAAGTAAAAGCCGCAAATAATATTATTATTAACAACACAAGCATCAGTCACTACATTTAGGCAAAACTAAACATATAAATGAGTTGGTCTTCTCTTTAAACAATGCCAAACGAGATGAAATAATAATAACATTGTAAATAAAATGACAATCTGGCATTTCAATTTCACTAACGGTAATCTCAGCATGTAGCGCACTGGAAAAAATTTCACCAGAAGGACATAACAAGACACCGGTCATTCATATTTAATTTACTTCCCTCCCATAATACCGTATGTGACACCACGGTGCTACTTGTGTTGAATTGCTGTACTATCAACTCTACGTAAGCTATTCTCCTCACATTTACTCCTACTGACATTGCATTACAATACGCAATCATAATATCATATTGCATCATTGTGTAGCCTATACCGTTGAATTGTATTGAATACCGTAATTACTTATTACATTATAAAAACGCATTTCCATAGCATATAAGTCAAAATATTTTCATAAGAAATCTTAAATGTGTTGAGGGATATTAAAATAATGCATTCATATATAACTTTGAAACAATATATCGAAAGACAAAAAAGATTGAATGAAGTGCATAAATAAGACTACAAAAAAATCAGTTTGGAAAGAAATGCAGTTAATCGAGTGAGTACTTTAATTATAGATTGGAAAAATACACATTCATAATATTTGATTTTAATGAAAAATAGCGTAATTATGTCATAAATAGTGTAATATAGCACAACACCGGTGTTACATATTCTTATACAACATGTGCAACGAAAGATCGACGATTTTGAAATCACAAAATGATTGTTTATGAATGATCGTTTTCATAATTTTACCACAAATGCATCTTACTCTTTCCTAGTACATTAAATATATTCAAAATAAATGGCAATATATTAAAAAAACTTACTTTTTACTTAGTTTTTCAACACCACGACTTTCATCCGCCATCTTGGAAACGAGAGAAAGAAGTTTTGGTTGAGCTCGGCTGATCGGCTCAAGGCTGTCGGCGTGTTTCATGCTGACTTCATGTCAGCTTTCGGCTTCTTCACACGTGTTTTTTTCACAGATATAAAACATTTTAAAGATGGCGGACCGAAGTTCGAGAACACCTTTGCTGTCGGATATTGATGATAATTACAGGGATTCTGCTTGTGAAGCAACTATAAGAAATAGTAGAAATAATGAATGTGTCACCGAGCTATCGCCAGTATTGGGAAATTTTCCCCCATCGGTTCATAACGCCTCTAGTTCAGAGGAAGACTTCGACCCGTCATCACCTGACGTTATTTGTGTATTCGTTGTTGCTTTTGACACAAGAGCAGGTAAGACAGTTGTAAACAGCAAATTGATGTGTAAACATGACAATCTTGATATGGAGATCTCAACACCAGATATATTCGCTATTTTTGCTAAACTACTCTTTTTAAAAACTAGATCACGTCATAATGCAGACATAATATATTACTATACAATCTGTGTTGGGGGTGTCATAAATGACAACACCCTCGTAAACTTGTTGGCAGTACAATTTGAGACAAGGAGTTCATGTATAACATGTTGCTGACATCAAGGCCGTATATGTGATCACATTTCGGGGGGGGGGGGGGATATATGGTCCAAAAATGGAGGAAACTTGGCGGATTAATCGGGTTGAACTTTGTAAAATTACTGGATTTCGGGGGGATCCTCCCCCCCCCCCATATATACAGCCTTGGCTGACAATGTAGTTAATACAAAAATGAACGCGCGGCAATTGCTGTCAGAAATTACCTAAATACTAATTTGCAGGTAACATCATTGAATATTGTGTGCCAGATGATATCGATTTAGATGGAATCGAATTTAAAGCCATGGCAAGCGGATCTCATAATATTACTTATGATTTCACGTAAGAAATTTGCCACTTTGATCTTCCAATTGTTAAATTGTTTATTCAAAATTTGTATTCTGTGTTTAAACTTATTTGACATTTAAAGTTGCGAACCTGCTGTTTGTTTTAGATATTTTAAAAAAGGGAAGTGGTACGGTTTGTCTTGTTTTGAAAACATGCCTGTTGACAGTCAAATCGAGAGAGGAGCCCGCATGAAATCAGTGGGCGTTTTGGCATCTTCATACCTTCATCTACATTGCTATAAAAAATTTCTGGAACAGCAAGTTAGGTAAGCCCAAGACGTCTAATTTTCAATTCAATTCAAAAACAACTACCATTTTATTGGCATAATGTCAATTTACAGCATTTTATTGAAATCTCCTGGTCATTATGATAACTTGGATAAGTTTTATGCAAAGAAAAGAGGCATTTTGCCATGCTCATCAAATGTAGAATTTTCCTCTAACACAGTTAGCGAACAAACTTTCAACCCATCTAATTCATTTCCATTGTTAAAGGTATGTGCATTAGCTTTAAGAGTCGTTTTAAATTAAATTATTTTGAAAAAACATGCTATAATTAAACTACACATACCTTTGATAACGAATATAATTAACACATTTTACTCATGTTTTTCACAAATAAACAGATAACGCATCCAGTCAGTTGCTTTTCACAATTCACACGATTTTTTGGTCCACAAATTTTTCTTCTGTGGAAATTCGCATTATTGAAGAAAAGATTTTTGTTTTTTTCTCCCCCACCTATTGGTGTCGTTTGTTACCGAGGTAAGCTCAGTATATAGTAATGTGCTTTTAGACTGAAGCTACAAATTTGTAAAACACTTTTTTGTTATCAGTGTATTGCACCAATTGCCTCACAAGTCATCAAGTTGGTGACATTTCTCCTACCAGTGCCAATGTGCTGTTTTACGTCAATGTTGCCGACGTCGATATGCTAGAAACTATGGATAACTACATTGCATGTTTGTAACTTTCTTCATAAGGTATGATGGGGAACGAAACGGATGTTTATGTGTAAATGTAAATTTTGATTATTGTTTTGTATACTAGGCACTACCGAGAAAATATTAGAGGGAAAGAACCATCTCTATGATATTTATGTTGATAATCAGAACATTTGCCCTCAGTCAACAACGATGAAAACCATCACACTAACAACTGTTGACAAATCCAATTTCACTAAACTGACAATTCAGCAAAGGTGATAGTTCTTACCATTTTGAATGCTCATAATGAAAATTAATAAAAACTGATTTTGGTATATTATTAATAGGGAAAGTTTTCCAGGATCAGATTATGGCGGGTCCAATGATGAATCCACTTTCATCAAGTAAGATAGCACATTGTATGTCCTATGTAAAAAATGAATAATCATTTGGAATTTGTAAAACTAGCGTTTTTCAAACAGGTTTTTCGCAAACTTAAACAATAAGTTATTCGGCACACTCTTGGATGCCTCACGCACCCAAGACAAGTCGCTAACATCGGATCAAATTCGTAACGTGGGATTGGACCCCTCTGGAGATCGACAGTTTCTAAATGAAGTTATACAGTCATACAGAATTGACGTTCATTTAGCACCGGAGAGTCCTTGCTGTTGATAATGCAATGTAAGCAAGGTTTTACGTTGTATGGAATTATCGAATAAGTTGTTGGACTTTTATTAATTTACAGTTGTTTTACAGATTTGTTGAAAACGTGCCAAAAATTTAAATCCTTATTACTAAGAAATGTTATAAATCTTCGTAGCACGATGCAAAAGCCTTCATGAAGTACAGTGTGCTTCGAACAAGCCCTTGACTGTACAGTATATTAAATGCAATGTATATAGTGATCAAATAATTTTATTTATTCGTACAATTAAATAGTTTTGGACAATGAAACTGCAACTAGCTCTGGGTGAAGAACTGTTACAATTAAATACACATTACAGATCAGACTTTCCACATCTAACAGCGATAAGACTTCACCAAATTGCATCGTAATAAGAAGAATGACTGTTTAGCATGCATCACAACATCATGTATGTATTGTAAATATTGTAGTTAAATTCAAATAATATTTCGCGTTGCAATAAGTTGTATTCAGAGCTTTGCACATTTTATGAACATAAAATTTTAAGATTAAATGGCAGCATAATATTGACGACCTAGAATTTTCTGTACAAGCTTATGAAGTAATTGATGTTTACGTCATAGCTAGTTACTGTTTTTAAGACAATTTCCTAGCTAAATTTATATAAAAAAGGTAGCCTAAAAATTCATGCAAGTTGATTTAGTTAACATGAAATGTACATGACAAAAGCTCAAACATATAAGGTTGAATTCTTGAAAATTGTGTATAAATAATTCACTTATACATCATAACTTTGCAGTTGTATCATACCTGCATTTTTTAAATATGCTGAATAATTATTTTAGTTAATTTTGTTCCGTTCCCAATTAGAACAATTTTCAAGAATTCAGTCTATGCATCACACAAAGAACTGCAAGCATCAAATGGAACAATTTAGTGCTAATAACATATTATATGTATATTACTATTGCTTTCCATAAAAAATGACATCAATTATGCCCTTCCTCACCTATTTACATGTGCAGAGCTTTATTGGGATTCTGCAACAGTCTTTAGCACAATCCACCGGAATATTCGTCATCTGCTTCAGCATCCACTTCAGCTTTAGTCTGAAGTTTGCTGTCATCTGTTGCAGCGCCTTCGGAAGACACACCACCAGATGCCACCGGTGTATCCGTGCTCAGTTTTCTAAGGCTGACACAGGTGTCATCAAAAGCGTTACTAGTCTGAGGTCCCTTCGCTGAAAGGGAGGAGAACGATTCTGTGCTAGCTGTTGACGACTGCCTCTCAGACAGCCGTGAGGATCCAGAGCTAATCACAGTATTGGGAATTCCTAAGTTTCTGGCAAGTTTTGCATACTGGAAAATGTTTTAGTTTTAATTTTAATACGTTTGCAAATCACTTCTGTCTCCAAAAAATAATGCATATGATTTATCAAACCTCGACATCCATGTGCTTTAGGAATGGACTGTTAAGTGCACGACCAGCTAATTCTCCATCTTCTTGGTCATATGCTTCCAAAAGAGTTTCAATTGTCTGTGCTTCGTCATCTTCGATTACACTGCAATATTTAAAAAATGAAATTGTCTGTCAAACTTTGCACGGGTTATATGATTAAACAGCTAATTCATCCTTAAAATGCAACTTATTATGCGGCTAGCAAACCTTAATCCATTTTTAAAAGCCTTTTGTGCAGCGATCAAATCTGTTCTTGTAAGATGAACCAAAACTAAGGCAACAGCTAGTCGTCCTGCTGCGGGACCATTTTCACAAGATAAATGCAATTCCATCTCTCGTTGAATGGTTTCAGCTGCTTCATCATACCTATTTAGTAAAACGGCTAAAATTAAGTGGGTTTTCTTCGAATAGAACATAAATAACCATGGAAATTAAACTAACATTTTCATTTTAACTTGTAGGCGAGCTGCACGTCCCAGTAGATCAGCAGTTTGCCGAGGCTTATCTTCTAGCTAAATGCATTAACAATACAATCGAGTTTATATCTTGTTTTTGGAAGAAAAAAAAATAGAATGTGCTTTCTAAAGACTACTCGAGTAGTTAAAACAGGATTTCATCAGTTCACCTGTTTCAATCTCGGAATAATCTTAATATTACCCTGCAAAATAAAGTACTGTGGAAAAATTACCAATGACACATCTGCAGCTTTTAAATACAAACTGGCAGCTTTTTCGGGTGCTTTTACCTCTACCATTCTAAAATAGATTTTACAAATAGAAAATAATATTAAAATATTTGATTCAAGAACTGACTTTCCGAATTCAAAAATAATCTTAAAACTAATTTAATAACATAGAATAAGAGTTACTGACTTTGCTCCCTTTTCGAAAGATAGCGCCGCAGTGTCTGGTGCACCGTGTTGTTGAAATAAAACACACGCTCTTTCAATTAGACTGACAGTCTCGTTCAAGTCGCCCATGTCTTTGGCAATTAATGCAGCTTGTTCGAGACTCCTGGGGTAAATTAAAACAAACATGTACATTCCCATTAACATATGAAAGCCTTACGGTAACAATTTAAATTTGCAACATGCCTCATTCTATAATGCATTGAGCAAAAATAAAATTCTCATACGTACTTTGCAGATGAGAACAACCTGAATTATTTGTTAAAGAAATGTGACTTTGCCAGATTTATTTATAAAATTACCAAGCAATGTTTTTACGAATAAAAGATACGAATGATGCTGCCTATGACACTCTGCTGCTTTTAAAAGACTGTCTTTGCATTGAGGATAGGCTTTGGCATTCTTGAAACATGTTGCTGAAATTACAAGCGTTTATTTGTTGAACTTGCGCTCGAATGTTTATAAAAGCAAAACTTGTGGGTATTAACATACCTGCATTCGCATAGTCTATTGCAGCACCTTCATAATCTGCTTTCCATTTAAACATGGATGTCTTCAGGCTGCATAATAAATCAACAAAAATGTGTAATGAATGATTATTTACTAAACTTTCTGTATGTTACTACCTAGGGGCAATATTTGGCGTCATTTATGGACAGCCCCTAATGCTTCATTCAACTAAAGTGGTTGAATTTTTCATCCTTATTTCACCATTATTTTGAGCAGTACTTTACTTGATCACTACTTTGTCGTTTATTTTGCCCGTAAATGATACAACTTCAGAGAAAACCACCTTTATATCATCCAAATCCAAGCCAATACTTTGAAATTTTGGATTATGTATTCACAGCTGATTGCAGAGAATTGGGCAATCGACCCTTCAATAACCAAATATGTCTATGATAATGCAAATACTAACCATTTTTCGGCCTGTCGAACATGTTCCATTCCTTCTGCGAGTTTTCCTGAAGCCATAGTTTTCTAACTCAATCTAAAATTAAGTTATTTATCGTGAAATATAAATTTTGCAACCGTCCGTGTACACTGCTGCTGGCAATTCGGTATAGCGTTTAGCAAAAGCGCCTTAGGTATCACGTGACATGAAGATTGGAATTCAACCACAGTGGTTTTATGTTAACAATTTATTGTGGTTTTAACCGGCGTTTCGTACAGTTTTTCTAGTTTTGATTGTTTAGAATGAATGTTTTTGATACAAAAACAAGTGTGGATACTGCAGAAGCAACCGAAAAGCTAAAAGAAATGTTGCAGCTTGGAAAACGGCTTTCAGACGCCATGGGTAAGCAAGGCCTATGCATTGCAACTTTATAACATTGACAAACAGAGATGAAAGCATGTTAATTATGAAATACCAGTTTTAGTGAATCTCATGCATAATAAATGTGGTGTAACAATAAGTTAAGAGAACGTTTGTTGTTTGCACTATCTCAGTTTGATACCTATTTGGATCAACTATTAGTCCAATAGCCGAAATTGATGGTTTTTTTTGGAAGATGATTGTCCTGGTTCAGTGCCCGCGCTTTTGTATAAAATATCTTAAAGTGTCATATCCATTCTTGTTGGGTTCACTGAAAAAAAAATTGGGTAAAAAGCTGTCTTGTTTAGAATTAAAAGTAACTGGAGCTCATGCAAGTTCACTTCCCAATCAGATCAACTATCCTGACTAGTTTTCCAAAGTCGTTTTATGACAAACCCTGGAATATCTTCAAATATCAGTCGTGACCATGCTCCTTCCTTTCTGCAGCTTTCTATTTCCTCATTTTGTTTCATCGACCTGCATACAGTGCATATGGGACTTTCCTCATTTATGTTTAGACTCCATCTATGCCCTAGCTTATTAGATGACATTAGTCTCCAAACTTCACTAAACCAATAAAACCTGACGTTTTGTACCTTAGATAAGTCTGCTTTTGCTTGAACAGCGGATTTTCAATAAAGAGCTGTTTTTTTGGTCTATCAAAATAACTATTAATTAAATATAATGATACAAACTTATTGTGGTTGCTGAATTATTGTTAGTTGTGAGTGTCAAATTTATAAATGTGTTCTATTCTGGGCTTTAAAAGATTAAAACAAGTGTTGGACTAAAACATAGTTGTTACATGTGTTGATTGCAGAATTCAGTTATATGGTGTATTTTTTTCAGACCCACCTGATGCTTCTGTGTTATCAATAAATGGCAAAGCAGAATCGAAATTTAGCTTATCCCATTTTGATATGGGACATAGATCTACTGAGAAACAAATTGCTAGCTCCACTCAGATGAAACAAGAAATGTATGTAGTCCAAACTTTCTTGATCCTGACCTTGTTTACCTGAGTATTAGCTAGCATGATTGAATGTTTCAGAATACTTAATGCCAGTGACGAAAGGATCAGTTTCCCTGTATTTGGCAATGATGTGGTCATCAAGTGCAGCAAAGCAAATCATACATCAAGCAGTAGTAAGGTAAAATAAATATTATGGATAATCCATTGCACATAATCTAACATGAAACTCTTTCAGGTTGATAAATTGTTTAATTATTTAGGTTTAGATCATCGTATTACTCAAATTACTTAGTTGTTAATGTTTTTTTTTTGTGCTAAACAGATAGATCCTTTCTTTTCGTATAGGTAAAAATTCGAAACATTGTTAATAGTGGATGGGAAAACAGATATTATGTTGGACAACAAGTAGCCGTACATTTGTCAAGGAGTTACATTGCTTATGCAATTAAAAGTTAGTGGCTTCTTTTATGTTTAGCAGCTTAGCACGGCTTAGGCGTATCTGTCATTAGCTAATAACATGCTTACTTTTATGAATTCTTCAGTCCCGAATTCTCCCGATGGGGCTGTTCGTGTTATTGCCAGAAAAGGTCCTGGTAGAGTTCTGTTAAGAGGGATGAAAGGGCTCATTACTGATTTAGCCTTTGCACATATTGCTAATGAAATAGTACTTGCATCAGTGGATGAATATGGCAGTTTATTTGTGCACTCTATAAACGAAGAAGACGGCAATTTGACGTAATTTTTCAATGTTTTTTTTTGCTAATAAGATGTTTCAACTTTTGACATTTTTACTGTTTTTACTGGGTTTTTTTGTACTTTTTTTTTATTTTTGAAATAGCGGTACTCTAATTTTTGAACTGAGACGTCCTGAGGAAACCCGGGCCAGTGGTTATCACAGAGTTATCTGGTGTCCTTACGTTCCGGATGATAGCTCAGAGGATGATGTTGAACCATCGAATGGGGATGTTTCAAAAGTGCTAGCCATTGCAAATCACAGCGTGGTAAGTTTTTTGCTCTTAATTTAGCTTATGTTAATTTGATTCAAAATTTTGATATACATGCATTATATGAGGAATATTGTATTAAACAGCTTTTATTATTTAAAGGCTGAAATCTGGAATATTGAAACTGTAATTAAGGAATATGGCCCAGGACCGCACACGACAGACTCAATTTCTTTAGGTTTTCAACAGATAAAGGAGCACTCACAAGTAAGCTATTTTTTTATTCCGCAAGTTTATTCAGTCGAGAAGATTTCTGTACTCATTAGTACTTAAATTTATGTTAGCCTATATCAGATGGAGCATTTCCTCCAGATGGAACTGCGTTGGCAACTGTAGCTTATGATGGAGCTGTTAATTTTTTCCAAGTGGCATCTTTAGATAATAATCAACCTCAAAAGTTTGATATATTTTATTTCACTACACATCTTCATTTTTAAGGGCTTTTCATATATTAAATATAAGGGTATTTTGATTTCAGGTGTTTACATCACTGGATACCCCACGATGATATGCCATTGTCATCTCTGTTTTTTCTTGATAACATCAAGAATCCAAAACCTGAGTAAGCAAATCCACATAGGTTTAAGTTATCCTCATATACCACGTAGAGTTGCTGAACGATAGGAGTTCCTTAATGCCAGTGCTTTATTTTACTAGAGTGCAGTTTTGGAAATATGCTATTACTGGTGCAAATCGGAATCGTGAATTGAAAGTGTGGAATTGCGCCACTTGGGAATGCTTGCAGACCATAAGGTGTGCACCATTTTTTGCCATTATAACTTTAACAATTTGTAACACCACTTTAATGTTGCTTTTGTTGTTGTTAAGATTTGAAATGCCCATGGAAGAAACTATAAAACCTGAACTAAAAGCTGGTTTGGACGAAAGCGCTGGCTTCTTAGTTTTGTCCGATGTCACACAGCGCATGTTGTACATCTTACAAATCTGCCAGGATCTCAACAGCAATCAAGCCAAGATCACGTCTATTTCTCAGTTTCAATTAGCCTACCCCATTTTGAGCTTTGCTATTTTGGAAGCAGGTTTTAAAAAATTCAAGCAAAGTTCGGAAATTGATCAAGTGGACGAAAGCCCATTATGCGGTAGTTAATGCTTTTAGCCATTTTGTTTCTTTCTCCCTCTACTTTCGTTTTATTCAAAATTGTATTTTCGTGCTGTAGAGAGTTTGTCTTGTGATATGGAAGAAGATGGCTTAAAAGGTGGTAATGAGTCTTACGTCTGTGGTGTTGTTGTCAAGTTGGTTTCCGTTTTACCAAAGTAAGCATATATTTCACTTTCTCAATAACTGCATGTGCATAACTTTACAATAACTGCATAGTAGCAAAACAAGTATGGGATTCAGTTGTTTTTACTTTTTAATTCAGATCCTTGCAGGAATGCTCCATTGCATTTCAAACTATCCCAGCCATATCTAGATCTGCAGACTCGTTTAGCAGCTTATCTCAAGAAACTTTATGTTAGTTACAACTCCTGTAATTGTAGTCGTCCAGTGTAGTGACAACTATACAAAAACTTAATTTCTGCTTCTTTTTCTTAGCTTACCGGGATCAGCTTTCAGATGTGAGCTTTGATACCAGCGGTTCAGATTTTATTTCCAACGAAACCTTTGCTAAACTGAAATCCTCCCTGGCCAGTGCACAGAATTTAAGCAACAGCGACCCAATCCCATTAACACCGGACGATTTTTCTTTACCAAACCCAAATTCTCCACGAAGGAGCGAGTCTGGTTCCCAATATTCCACTCCAAAAATGAACAAGTCCGATCTCGATCAAAATCTGATGAGTTTAGAAGATACGTTGATGACTTCTTTGGATTTGAAGTCTCATGCATCCCCATCCTCTTCCACGCCGAGCGAAAATCGGTCTTTGAAATCGCGAAGTACAAGCAGGGAAAAAACGATTGTAACTCCTCAAAACATCGATGCCATATGCCGAAAATCTCTCCACAGCACAGGAAGTTCACCAAGCATGGAAGTGGAGGAAATTTTGACGAAGGATTTTGGTAAATATGCATTGGTGAACCAATGTTTATGATTGCGGAAACCTTCTTGAAGATAGTGCTTAGTTTTATTTACAATTTGTTTCTTTGCTACCAGATGAGAATGAAAGAGATTCAATTTTCAAAGTTGATAATATAATGACGAAAGTGACTGCAGATTCTCCCCAAGAAATTATCGAAGACTTGAAATCTCTCACTAGGTAAGAGGCAAAACACGTTTTCCCTCCAAAGTTTTGAAGTTTTGAATTAGAAACAAATGTGATATTTATTTGGGTATTTTAAATTTTCTAAAATGACAAGGAAATTGGGGGCTGTAGGCAGGTAATAAAAGCAAAGTGTTAGTATACTGCATATTTTTTTTTCTTCTTGTTTTACTTACTTATTTTTCATATTTGCATGTAGTCTTCGAGGTAATGTTCCTCAAAAGAAGCATCCCAGTGGGAACCAACAACAATCTGCTTCACCGACTCCTACCTCATCTTTGAGTTTTGACGAACAGTATCAGAAATCAAGCAGCGTCAAGTGGCCAAGTGCACCAAAGCCCCCTGTGTTTTCCAATCCAGATAGAGAACGTGCCGGTGAGAGGTGTGTATGTTAGCTGTTGTCATCACGTTGTCAGTTTTTAAATATAATCTAGTGGAAAGTATTTGTTCCGTACGACATACGATTACAAACAAACTTGTTGCGGTTTCCTACTTAATGATGGTTTAGGGAAATCGGGACATCTTCTGCCGAAAAAAGCAACAGCGTCGAGGACTGGATAAAGACTTCAGATTTAAGGGCAGCCCAGAATTCGGCTCAGCTGGACACAGTGATGCACTCGATGCAACGATTGGTTGAGATGATGGAGAGCCAAAGGATGGAAATTGCATATCTGAAGCAGAATATCTCAAGTCTTAAAACTCAAACAGAGGTGGCGACTCACAGCTTCAATCCGGGTTCACTACAGAGCGACGTGAATTTATCGATTAAAACATTACTGCAGAAGCATAGGCAAACGGAGAGTATCTTTTTCTACGGAGATGTGTTTTAAAAATTCAATATAGACTTTTTAATAATAGCAGCTTGTTCACACGATGCCGTATCAGCTTGTTTGCCTTATGAGTTTTTACCAAATTCTCCAGTATATAGAATTTTTCCTCGTTTTCTTCTGACGTAAAACTGCATCTATGGCCGTACGTGTGTGAACACTGCATCCGAGTAGCACAGATTTGGCAAAATTAACGATTTATCACAAAGTAACAAAAAAAGCGAGTGTAAACGTGGTGTAATGGTTGTATGGAATTTTTCTTCCTTAACTGATATTTCAGCAATCACAATTACCAATTTGTTTAAGATGCACGAAGACAGAGTTCTGCAAGCTTTGGCACAAATGGTGGATAATTCTATCATAGCAAGGATGAATTCCATCGTCCAAAATGAATTTCGGAATACCATTCTCCCCGGTTTGTGATGACATCAAACATTATGACATTTCATTTAAAACAAGTTTGCTTTGAACAATGTTCAGTTTGAAATATGTTCCAACATACATACAAGAAAGTTCTGATGAAGTTTATTTGTTGTAGTGATGACAAGAGACATGAGTAGTTTGCAATCCCTTGTGCATCAAGAAGTTGCTCAGCGGCTAGCTACAACCGATTCTTTAGTGCGAGACAACATAGCGAAGTTGACGGAGTCAAAAGTAAGATGTCTAAGATTTGAGTTTTTCAATTTTGTTTTAAAATAACCATTGCTGAATTCTCTTTTGTTCATATCTTTTGTAGTCATTTATGACAGCAATTTCACATTCAGTGGCAAATGCTATTCAAGGAATGGTTAAAGTCGTTTTTCAAGAGGTTTTTCAACTCAACATCTTGCCCATGTTTGAAAAGTCATGCCAAAACATGTTTCTTCAAATTAATGAAACATTTCAAAGAGGCGCAAAGGAATGTAAGTGATTTTTTTACCAGACTAGTTCCTAAATATTTTGAAAGAAATGTTTGCATTTTCCAAACAAATTTACATATCTTTAATAGGTAGTGCAATGAATTCAGAGTGAATGTTATGATCTTAGTTTGTAAAAATGACTGAACAAACTGTTCATCAAATTGTTTATGATTAAGGTCGCATTACTGAATCTTGAAGAATTTTAAACCTGTTGCATGTAATCTTTTTCTTAGATAAGCACCTTTTGGAAGGAAATGTGGAGAAACAACGACATCAGGCACAGAGTCTCATCACAACACAACTTCAGAACTTGGTGGACAACGTCCATTCAACCACAGATCAGTTTACTGCTGGTGTAACCGAAGATCTTGATAAGCAGCTTCAAAGTACTTTAAAAAGGTAAATCCTTATTAACACAAATTAGGTAAACCATAATAATAATTTGTTGAGGCTTATTGTATGCACCATATATTTTTTGTCTTATACATAACATTATTTTTAGGTTTGAAGAACAGTTAATGAGTAAATTTTCCACATTGATAAAAACTCAAATGGATGTTGTGATCAAAGAGCATCAAGTGGCAATTGGCGATACTGTCATGAATGCCATTAAGTCTAGGGCAGTAACACCTATTCCTGAAGTTGACTTGCATGTTCAACAAGCCCAGATTTTTGAACTTTTACAACAAGGGAAATTAAATTCTGCATTTCAACAGGTAGCATACGTTAACAAATTTAACTTTTTCAAAAAGATGTACTAACGAAATTAAAATACTTAACACGGTGGAAATTTTGTTTATTAATTTTAGGCGCTGACGATTGCAGATTCTCAATTGGTATTAAAGTTGTGCCAAAAGGTTAATCCATCCCAAATATTTAATGAGCCACATTGCCTTTTGGAACAGCACGTGCTGCTTTCACTTATCGATCAGTTATCGATTGACCTCACCACATACACAGAATTGAAACAAGAGTGAGTGTTATAAACTCTTTACTCGTTTTTTAATTTTTCCCAAAAAACTTGCTCATATTTTACGTTTTGCTTTCAGTTATCTGCAAGAAGCACTGGTCAATTTGAACTTCAGCCATCCAGTTACTATTAACCATGCCCCGAGAATAGTTAATACCGTAGCCAAAAGATTGCAGCAGTTTATCGAGGACCATCCTGGGCATAAGGACACTCGAAATATGAAGTTATTGCTCATGGCCGCTCGTTCGAGAGCCCAGTCCGAGATGAAACTGACTTAAATGTTCCGTTTTAAAGTACGGTGTTTTAATTTGTTTTCGATATATGTTCGTTTTAAATCCCCGTTTTTCAATTTTGGCATCTTATAAAATTTTAAGTTTGGAAGTATAAATGTTCAATTTGCTGTATTTTTTCAGAAATTTGGTTTATTCAATACACACCTGTAATCATTGTATCGTTTGACTTTTACGCATGCCTTTGAAGAAAAGGTTTCCTAATTTCATATGTTTAAAATAAGTATCTAAATAAATGCTGCTTTTTACAGTTATATCGTCAATGAATCGTTAAAAATCCAAAAAAAGAAAAGGTAAAAATATTTGTTATGATAACATCATCTTACAATATCATTAGCTTACAATATCACATATTTTGATTAATCAAGGTTACAATCTCTATATTTTTTTACTTTTCTTACTACTGAATTGATAGCTAAATGGCTTAACTTTGATATGTTTATAAAATGATAATTCGAACCCACGAACTCAAAGTAGTTCGAATTATGCAGTAATCCGAACGTCCCTATCAAAACCATTTTTCTCAGCGGAATGTTTGTTTTTTGTTTAAATAAATAACTCGCGTTTTATTAGAACACTCTCCTGGCAATTTGGTTGCATATTATCACCTTCAATGCCAAACTGGCATATAAAATATTGCAGTTTCTCAACTCAGTTTTTTTGTGCTATGTTTTTGGTTGTAAATTCTAATAATGTCATGCAAACAAAAAACAACCATTGTTCAACACTGCGTGTAATCAGTGACTGATAATCTCTGTGACAACACCTGATTGCGATTTCAAAATGGAAATTGTTGAATGTTTCAAAAATGATTTATTTAGAAAAAAATTACGTTTTGTTTAAACATTCAAACATATAAATCTAATTATTTTATTATGTTTACATTTCAGCTAGATATTTCAATACCTTTTTAAGTCATAGAAGTTCAAATGTTATCTTCTATTACAAAGCGTGATACATGAGTGTTTGATTTTGATAAAAGATAACAAAACATGGTTTGAAAAAAGCTAATAACCAGCCTGCAACATAATTCAACGGTTGCAAAGGTGGATTTTCTCTCTTTTATTTTATAAAGAGTAAGCAGTGTAGTATTTGTGGTGAGACCGTTTGAAACTGTAAGTATTCTAGTAAGTGCTTTTACTACATTAAGACTAGTTGAAATAGTGAATTTTAGTAAATTTGTTTAATGAATGGGTGTGACAAAACAACTTATGTGATTATTGTTGTTTACTGTAGAATTGTTTTCTATAGAAACGTTCTTCTGTTCATGTTTTGCTTAACAAAATAGTTTTCAAACATAAGCATGAAACATGTACAGTAAAAGTGCAGTGTTTTTAAAACCACATACAATTTAAAACATATCCAAATTTAATTAAAATAACTATTTGCAAATGATAACTTTCTTTTAGAACTTAAAAAATGGTCAAGGGTTGACTTTTTCAATCAAGAATTATTTTATTCACCACTTTGCAAACTAACCATGGAGTTTATTTTCGTAAATTATAGCCAAGTTGATAAACTTAATTGTCAGCTTGGTAATGAATGCCTACTGTCATTAACTAAATTGTATCACTAAATGTAACTACTGTTTTCTCAGAAGCATTTACTATTTGGAACATGGTTATGCATCATCGTTTTGGAACTTTCACAAGATAACCTCTGCAAAACAATGCTTTCTTATCTTTTTATCTAGTAAAATATTTTAAATTGATTTCAACGGAATTGTAAACGGGTTTTCCCTTAGAGTCACACATTTTAAATAGAGTTTTGTAGTTAATCTTATAAATCTTGTTCGGATTTTTTTAGAAAAAAATGGCTGAAACAAATAAGCATTTTAAAAATCAGAATTATTCGACATTAAAACGTCAATATTTGGGAAGTTCAAAACTTTTTGAAGATCCTGAATTCCCAATAACATCACTTAAATTCCAAAATATTCCAGGGCGAATAGAGTGGAAGCGGCCCACGGTTAGTATTTTTGAAAATCTAAAACAGCCTTTGCTTTAACACTCTGATAATCATTAGCTTAACTAATTTTTATTTGCAAGGAATTATGCACGAAGCCTAGATTACTTGATGGTCGATTAAACAGTTCAAACATTAGCCAAGGAAGTCTTGGAAATTGTTGGTTCGTAGCATCCTGTTGCTGTTTGGCGAAGGAAAAAGATCTTTGGAACAAAGTGAGACTGTTGCAAATTTTTACTTTGTGTTTAATGAAGAAATTGCTAATATGTTTATTAATGAACAATATGAAATCTATGGCTAGGTAGTGCCACATTATGATGAGCAAGAGTATAAAAATGAGCAGCAGAAGCACTCTGGATTATTTTGCTTCAAGTTTTGGCGTTTTGGTCATTGGGTTGAAGTAGTCATTGATGACCGTCTGCCTACTGTTAACGGGCAGCTGGTTTTTGCTCATTCCAAAAAGAAGAACGAGTTTTGGTGTGCCTTAGTCGAAAAAGCTTATGCAAAGTAAGGGCACTTGTTATGTGTTTATTTTACTGATAATTCGAATATCTAACATGTCCAAATAATTGATTGACATGAATTTAAATTGTAAATTCATCTAATTTGATACCATTTATTTTAGTTTGCTAAGATTATGCATTTACTAGGATTAGTAGTTCACTAATATGCACTTATATAACTAGACTACGTTTTTCAACCGTAGTTCAGTTCATTTGAACATTTAAGATTTATTTATATTCTATATAGTAATTTTAATTGGAAAAGATTAGGAATGGACATCCAGGAGTGTATTATTTTATTCTAAACATGATTTTTCTTTATTTTATTGAGAAAACTGTAAAAAAACCCTCTCCTTTAAAAATATACGGTGTGCCGTGACAATTGTAGATCCTTGTCCAGTGTGCCGCGACAATTTTAGGTCTTGGTTAGTATGCCGTGAGCGAAAAAGGGTGGATTACAATGTATGCCAACACACCTCATACCCCTTAAAAGTGGCATATGAGCACTACATTGATGTTAACAGTGGTTGCTTGTTGACAAATGTTAAGATTGCAGATGAAAATGTTATGATATTATTAAAAATACGCAGATTGTATGGCTCATATACTGCACTCCAAGGGGGAAATCTTGTTGATGCCCTCGTGGATTTCACCGGTGGTTTCGCCGAGCAGTTTAAAGTGAGCGAAGAAGGAGCCATATTCGATTCTAAGAAAAGAGAAGAGTTATTTAAGCATCTAAAAGATGAGAAAGAACATCACTCTCTAATGTGCTGCGCAATTTCAGTAAGACATGACCGAAAGGGTTGATTTTATTTCATTGAGAAATGTTTGTGTGGTTCTTTATATTACAACTTTCGTTACAGGATAAATCCCTCGAGTGCAAAAGTGGGGAGACCGAACTCAGCAATGGGCTCGTAATGGGTCATGCTTACTGTATCACAGATGCTAGGACAATCAATATAAAAAGGACCGGCTTGTTCACGTTTTTCAAAAATCAAGAGCATTTGGATATGATTCGTTTAAGGAATCCATGGGGAAAAAAAGAGTGGAATGGAGCTTTCAGTGATAGGTGCAATTCTCTTCTTTGGCAGCTTTAAAATACAGAATTACCCTACAACATGCTTACTTGTGGTCTAAATTTATGTAGCTCTCAGGAATGGCTGAAAATCTCCTCCAAAGATAAAGAAAAATGTAATTTGAAATTGGACGATGATGGGGAATTTTGGTAAGTGCCTGACTTGGTGATAACACAGTGTGTTGAATTGAATTACTTAAAAATTGTATTGATTTAGGATGACATTTGAGGACTTCTGCAAGAATTTCACAGACGTTAGTCTATGTTATTTGGTAAATACCAACTGGTTTTCTTTTGGTCATAACTGGAACGAAGAGCAGTTTTTTGGTGAATGGTGTTCAGGCAGAAACGGTGGTTGTTCTAACAACAAAAACTCATTTCATCTCAACCCCCAAGTAAGTATTCGAAGTATTAATATCTGATATATTAAAATGGGTGCACATGTTGAGTTCAATTTTTGACTATTGTCCTGAATTATGCAGTATTGTCTTAATGTGAAAAACCCAAATGAAAAATTGCTGATGATGCTACAACAAAAGGATACCAGAGGCGAGAATTCCAAAGTCAAAATGATTAGTATTGGAATGCATATTATAAAGGTTCAGTTTTCGTAGCAAGTTTTATAAATTGGACGTATTAATGGATATACAACGTAATATGCTAGTATGATTTTTATGTAAAATACAGGTGGAGCTTAATCGCAAATATCGACTAGGTCCTAACTCCCCCCAAGCTACAACATTCGCGTCCAAATTTATGGATTCTAGGAATATTTTCTATCAATGCACTCTCAATCCAGGAAGATACATCCTGATTCCATCCACTTTTGAAAGAAACCAAAACACGGATTACTTTCTTCGACTTTTTACCAGAAATTCTATCAATTTAAGGTAAGCTGCCATTTTTTTTTGTTTCTTTTTTTTTTGTTGTTGTTTTAAACAAAATAATACAAATCAAGAGAATGAATTTACTCACGAGTTTAACTTATATAGAGAGTTAAATTTGAATGCTCCCAAACAACAAGGATTATCCTGTTTGCATACGCGTTACTGTCTTGCAACAAGGGTAGAGGTAAGAGAAGGATGTGACATCAAATTGCCGAATTCAGATGGAGGTAAGATTCAAACTGCTTTATAAATATGATAGTTAAGCATATTGATCACAGATAAAGAAAGATAGTATTTTCTATACAGAATGCAAACCATATTTCGTCATTTCTTGTGAGGGGGAAAAAGTAAAAGGGACAGCTCAGAAGGCTACACGAAATCCACAGTGGCAGGAAAGTGGAGTTTTCTACCGCAAAAAACAAACATCAAAATTAAAAATAGAGGTTGGGCTATTATTCTAAAAAACTCAAATTACAACGATTCATAACTTGAACTGACTTTGGTAACTTTTGCGTATTTGAACAGGTGTGGGATTCACAGAGACTTCACGACGTATTAATTGGAAAGGTCATGGTAGATATACCCAAAGCTTCTGATGCCTTGAAAGCTATTCGGGTGAAGTTAATGCCTGCATCTTCCAAAGTTAAGAATGAAAACGTTGGCTATGTTATCGTTGAAATTTTCTCCACAAAGGATATGTTGGGAATATAGATTATAGACGAAAAACAGGTCGAAGAGTGCGAAAAGTGGCCTGCAAAATCTCAAGTCTGTGATGTTTTAGTCCTTTTACACATCATGTTGAAAAGGGGTTTTATTGTTATCAAAAACTATACAGTATTAAAAATAAACTAAGCTTAAAAACGATAGGTGGATTGACGTATCGTCAAGAATATTGATATTGTTTTTGATAAAGTTTATAAGAAGTATTTCTAAGAACTATTAACAACGAACAAAAAAATACTTTAATTATTGGCTATCTTACATGAGTATTTTAAACTGCGATATTTACATATATGCATGTCTATTTAAGTATAATTTGAATATTATCTTATTCATAATTATAGTTAGCGTTATCCTGGTTCAGCACCCTCTAGTGGTGTATGAGCTTTTTAGCATTGCATTTCCAACATGGCTACTTTTTTTTCAATTTTAGTTTGTTATATTGAAAACTGCATTTCTGCACATAAACATTGAAATATTAATTCAAATTTGCGCTGTATTATCTTTTACAAAGCTTCTTAGCGTGTAAAAGTAATCCCTTTAAACATGTCTCCTTTTTCTTCTTGATATTTACAATTAGCCTGTAAATCTTGGAAGGCTATAAAATTTGAAAATTTTAAATAAAGATGCAATATTGTATTGTGTAATATAAATTTTTTATCTTTCTTCTATGCTACTTAAAACAGATTTGTTTTAGAAATTTTAAAATTGCCGTACAAGTATATGTCTGGAAAATGTATAAGATATGGACAACACATGTTTCGAATGAGTGGCGCGTCTACATTTGTCTATGTGAAGATGGTTTTCAAAGGCATGACTCCGTGATGTCAAGTTTGGATAATTTAAATATAGATATATATTTTTTGTTTTAATTTGTTTGTTGTGTTAACGAGACACGAGAGCCTGGAAATTAAGTTGAAAATATCTCTGTTTTGTAGTTTCAGACTACTTTCCATTCTATATTTAGCCGTGACTATGCATGTCATGCAGTTTCCATGCCTTTTGGGGCAGGCGTGTGCCGGCATGTCTAATAGGGAACATGCTCGGCCAAAAACAGATGTATCTTTCCCATGGGCAACCTACGCCAAAGACTCCCGTAACATCCAACGGGATGCAGCACGCAGAAACACGGCATGCCAGTGCTGCTTCCCGTGCTTTTACGTTTGGTCACCGCAACCTCTTTATTTTCACTGTGCTACTTCCTCTATGGCCATCAGCTGAAAGCGTCAAGAAAAAAGCACAGGATACAAATTTCAACCGAAACCGATTCAATATCAAAAGTTGAAGAACTGAATATACCAACTGCGACTACCGAAACGAATAAACCTTATGGCAATGACGACAGCCATGGAAATTTGCCAATTTCGTCATTGTGAGTAGGCGATCAAATATTTTATTTATTATTATATCATTGATTGTGCCAGATGCCCGAAAGAGCTACGTGTAGGCAAGCGCAGTTTTAAGAATTAGGCCGAAAACATTGGTTAGAAAAACTGAAATTTTGCAAAACAGGGATTTGCGAATTAAAATGAGCAAAGATTTTTTATACATTAAATAACCGTTATTTTTAGCACTGCTTGTTAAACAATACTACAAGAAAAACTATTTAACCCTCTCTAAATGCGTTTTCTACAATACGTGTTAAAGTTATGAATATTTTATGACATCTGCAAAGATTTTACCAAAATATTTCTTTTTCTTAAACAAAAATATCCATGAATTAACTTTAAATGTCATATTTTATCATAGATAAAGGATGATGTGTTAAAATGTCGCTGTTTTCGTGATTTTCTACCATTGTAACTTGAAAAATAAGAATCCCTATAATGCTTACAAGGAAAAGACAAATTAATCATTACAAACAAGAATTTTAACCGATGAACAAACGGGCATCAATCTGCAGACTCTAAAAGTGCTTGGAGGTGGAAAAGTTCTGTTAGTTTACCACTTTCAGGAAATTAAAATAAGGGACAAAAGCTTATATTCGGTGTTTGAACTCAGTAGCTACCTTACAAGTGCTCATTACCCGCAGAAAAACATAAATCAAAGCAACAACAACAACAAAACTTAAGTCAATGGACTTGCACCATGCACTTGTGCACCTAGCCTAACCTAACCTAACCTAACCTAACGAGCGGCGCGCTTCCCTTATGGGAAGCATACATTAAGGAAAAAAAAAAAAAAAAAAAACCTAACCTAACTTAACCCAAACTTAATCTTTGAAAGATGTCAGAATTTCTTTTTAGGATTCTAGATCCTTCAAATGATTTTTCCTTCACTTGCTCCTCTTTTTGGAAAGCTTTGCTCTTCTTTTGAAAAAGCTTTTGGAACATGCTACTTTCCTTACCTCCAAATTTCTGTTCAAGGACTTTGTATATATGGCAGGGGGAATGTATTTCGGCACACAGACACAACAAATTAAGAGTGGTTGCCGAGCAATTTCACGAGTGCATATTAGTTGGTAGTTGCTAAATATGATAATATGGGTTATAAAGCAATAAAAAAAATCCCGTTTGACATTGCTGAGATTGGGGATTAGTGGAACGGAAGAGTCCAGCCCTCAAAGGGTGGACAGATGTTCTCCTGAAGAACTTGGGCTTGACTTATTGCTCGCTGATGGAAAGAGTCAGCACTTGGTTCTGCAACGTTGTCACGTTGCCCATGGCAATGTAAACACTAAACAGGTGGGGTTTTCTGGTCTTGTTTGCCTCATATAGCCTCCGAAAGTACTTGCAAGGAGGAAGGACAAGAAACCCAGGAAGTTGCAGAGCCGACATTGGAATTGCAAGCGTTTCACACGTTTGCCACCCACGCCTCTCCTTTTCTGGCACCGAAATCAACACGTTTGGCCTATTGTACTTGTATCGAGTGGTGCGATCACGTAAAATGCAAGAGCAGCATTTTGGAGAAGCAGTCCAAGTATGCAGCTCAAATCTTGAAGAAACTTTGACTGAAGAGCTCGGACATGATGGACAATCCCTCAGAACCGATGAGCAGATGGATCCCACCATTGCCGATTGGCCTCACCCGTAAGTGTGACTATTAATTAAACTTTTATAAGCTCTGTTCTTATTTGTTTCTAGCCTGCTAGAGATAAGGGGACCGAATTGAGGCCGACTTGAGTGCATGATTCAGTAACGTTGTCTAGGAATTCTGTGCATGCCCCACTCAGGGGAGGGAAATAATAGCCAACTAGTGCATTGGAAATGTCCATATTTGACACATATTGTAGTAGTGAGTGACATGGGGAGGGATATAGGACATGATACCCGGGGAAATTGGAGGGGTGCAAGGTGCACCAAATTCCGTTTATTGATCTGATTCTTAAAATGCTCCATGCCAGACTTTTGTGGAGATTTTTCGTATTTTTTTTATTTGTTGGGTTTTGAACTTTCCATTATTATTGTCCTGTATGTGACCCCAGTCTAGAATTCCTAACATGGTTGTTACCAAAGTAACCTTATCAGTTACAACTTCTGTAACAAGCCGACATTTCCAGACTAGTGAAAATATTTGTTGTTATTGTCTACAGACAGAATTAGAGAAAGTCGTTAAACTTTTGAGCTTTCATTTTTAAATTGTGTTTTAACCAAGTTTTTTATCTTTCCCGCATATACGCTAGTACTTAACTATTGCCTGTGCCAAATTTTCAAACATTACTAAATCTGGATGCATTTCCAGAAATGTTCAAATATACATTTTTACATAATGATATTCAGTAGCAACACTGAGTAACACACCGGATGACATATTTTATTAAAATTTTAATGTTCCGCTAACTTGGTTTAATCAAACAACGGGTTTTTTTAAAATTTTATTCAATTTGCATTGGGCGAAGAAAGCGAATCAATTTAATTTTCTATTTAATTCTCTATTAATGACTAACTTCAAACAACCGGTCTTCAATATAAAACAAACTATAGTAGCGAATGGGATTGTACTATAAATTACTATATTTATTGAAAAGTGATAGCCTGGAGATAAAACTCCTAATGTTTTTGGAAATGGACGACACTAACCTAATGTCATCATTTCCAATTCAGTCACATGGCCACCTCTTGACCTCGGATATGTGAAATGTTTATTAAGCTGATAATAAATATATGACAACGGTATGCTAATCGATTTTTCATGTATTGTTCAGTAAACTCGCTGAATGAGGACAAGGCTGATATTTTATACTTATTTTGGTCACCAAATGAAATTTAATGTCACTAAGACAATAAAATAGACAAAATCCTGTAAATTACCGCACATTATGTATATGGGTATTCCATTTGCGAAAACGTTTTTTACACCCTAAAATACACTATCTCTCCCCCATCCTCTATGGGCACCACTGTTTTACCAAATTTAATCAGATATAATGTAATATAAAATGTATGGACATAAACATATTGTAATATTTTTAATAAATTTCTGTTTCTGATCAGATGTCTGGAAGAGTTCTCATTGGAGACTTCGCCGATTGAGGTTCAGAACGAGTCAGAGAAACCTAACGAGGAGTTATTTGATTCAGCTACATCGATGACGTTTCTATCTGACAATGAAATATCTCCGCCTCTAGAAAGCCAATTTGCCTCCCTTCAAACAGCAGAAGTTGAATTGGAATTAATTGACTCCAACAAGCATGAGGATGTCGACAATTTGTCGACCACTTTCGAGGACTCAGGAAATAACCCAGAAAATCTTGTTTGCCTCACTCCAGAATCTGACCACGGCATCGAGACTTTGTGTTATGACGAAGACGCATCTACCTCAGAAGAATGCGAAGAAAAAAAAGGTTATTATTCAGGCACTTTGACATTTCAGCAAGAAAGGGAACCTACCGTTTATTGGAACAAGGATTTTCAAGATTTGGACTGGCATCAGAGGACTTGCAGTCCAATAGCCGAAGAACCGGATGAGGAAGACGACGAGCTGTACCAATACATCGCAACCAGCGGCTCTGGTTCTTCAATCACGGATTCTTCTAGCGACTTGGTTTTTGAAACCATTTTCTCGACTTCTCAGAACCCTGAGGAGATAAACGACAACGACTTGGCCGACCTAAAGGACGATCCAGACTTTGTGCAGTTGCTTCTTCAAAATAATGATGACGATTATGAACAGTGGCATGGTGAAGATCTGACATACTACAATGATGACGAAGCCGAATATCAGGATGAAGAGCACGCAATTTCAAGGGGGACTATGCTTTTATTAGAAGACAATCTGGAGATTTCCATGAATGAGCCATGTGGTGGGCACAATGACAAGTTGCAGACCATGGAGGATCTAGCCTCCCAACTTACAAATACCATCATATTAGAAGCCCAGTGTACAGTTGTTGATCAAGAGAGGCTTTGTAGTGATGTAGTGCAAAGTGAAAAATTCCCAAAAAATTCCTGTTCCGGTCGACCTTTGGCAAGGATGGACAGCGAATGTACTTTGTCCACACACGAAATAGGTGATGGACAAGTTGAGCAATGTGTTATTGAGAATTTGGCCTCCAATCTAGCTAAAGACATCGTAGAACAAGTCATTAGTAGAGTTTTTGGTATGAAAAACCTTTCCAGTGACATTGTGCCAACCATGTGTAGTGAACTAGTCAATGAAGATGGGCAATCACCCATTGAGGACTTCGCTTCCCAAATTGCAAATGCTATAATAATTGAAGCCATCAATAGTGTTGTGTTCAAAGAAGATGAAGATATTCCTAGTAAAAATTTCGTTCAAAGCTACAAGATTCCGACAATTTCCAGTGACACCATAGCAGGAGCTGATGGTAAATTTGACTTGCTCACCCATGATAAATGTTCAGGACAATGTAAAGAAGCACTAGTTGAAGACATGGCCTCTCAGCTTGAAGAGGGCATCATAACTCAAGCTCATAAGACAGTTGTTAACATTGACAAATTTTGTGCAGCATTGGCTCAAACATGCCTCGGAGAAACCTTCAAAGAGATTGTTAAATTAAGGCATCCTCCACCTCCTTCATCCAGTATTGATACCTACGCCTTGAAACTAGCAACAGACATTTGCCAAATTAAACGCAGCTTCGTGAACAACAACAAAGATGTGACTTCTTTAAGTAGTCAGAGTGAGTCTATTCCAGAGAAGCTATGTGCTGGAAAATCGTTGTCAGACCAGTATTTGGAAGTTCCAAAATTCCCCATTAGACATGCAGAAATTCTTCCAGAAATGCTCTCAATAAGCACGCAAACCGATGTGTCCATACCATGCCCTTCCGTTAAGAAACCTTTGCCATCGCTGCACACTTTCAGCTTACATCCAGAAACCATATCCAGAATTCCTAAGCAGCTCCGGTACAAAGTCTGGAAGAGACTAAGGAAGGCTAAGAGGAAATACGAATGCATCACTAAGCATCATGAGGAACTCACATCGCGAGTTTATGGACACGTTCCAGAATCATTCGTGACTCAGGCTTCCGATGGCCTAACTGCCCTATCGGCTCTTGTCCTGGCTCATTCCATAAGGAGGGCGAAGGCATCCAAGGATATTTGTATCCTGCTGGACAAAGAAATTAGCCCGAATCTAAGGTAACATTTAGTGTTATTTTCATCCGATTTACATGTATTTTGCATGGTATGGCTTAATATTATAATTGTTATTTATTTTGAACTTTGCATAGATTAAGAACTATTATGTGGATGGCTGAACAGCCTTAAGGAGCTGGAATGCCATGGCTTTCCTATGACATTCCAGCCTTCAAAGGCTGATAGCTACCAAATTTAAGGCAAGGGTCAGCCTTCACAATTACAAAGCACCTTTACTCCATTTATAAATTGCTTTATTTTATATTCTATTTCCCCGCCCTTATACGAAATCCCCGCTAACTCCCTGTGGTGGTTTTTCTCTTTAAAAACTTTCAAAATATCGTCGTTCAAGTGTTATTTTCATCCGATTTATAAATGTATTTTGCTTGGTATGGTTTATTATTATTATTGCTAGCTATTTAAAATTTTGCAAAGATAAGATACCATCATGTTGGATTACTGAGCAGCCTTAGGGAGCTGGAATGTCATGGCATTCCTGTGACATTCCAGCCTTCAACGGCTGACAGCCCCCAAATTTAAGGCACAGGGTCAGCTTCAACTTCCAGTTTTGCAAAAATCAGCTTTTTCTGCATTTGTAAATGGCTTTATTTAAATTCCATTTGAACGCCCATATTCGATTTGAACCTTTAACTTTCAATTGGCTATCACCAACCTGTTTTTTTGTTATTTTTGTTTTCAAAAACGACACCAGTTTAATGGCGTTTTCGGGCACTAGATGACACTGAAGTATTCCTGTTAATTTATTAACTTTGGATTCAAAAAGCGGTTGTGAAGGTCAATGGAAAGACCAACGTGTTTAAAACTTGTTTACTGCAGTGGGATCATTGGCTCTGTTTCAAATACACTATAGCGAGGGACGCTGAGCCGACAGCACGTTGTCGATGGTGGCCACTGTCCACACTACGGAATTAACGATTAAAATTACTTAACTGAAAGTTAATTATTCGAATTTATAGACTTGATTTACCGGAAGATTTTAAGATGTCTCGTGAAGCGTTTGTTACCCTTGTAACGAATGATAATTATGCAGTGGGGGCTGTGGTCCTCGCTGAATCACTTTACCGCTCTAAAACTAACAAGGAATTAGTTGTTTTGATAAGAAATGGAGTTAATTTGCATGTCAGGTAAGAAAACAATTTTATCTGATGGAAAGGTTGTTTCATTGACTATGTATTCAAACATTACTGGTTTTCGATTTAAAAGTAATGACTTGTAGAATGACATTCCTTCCCTTAAAACTTGCGTGTATATATTATGCTTAAGTTTATAAATAATTAACCATAAATTAACTTTGGGTTAATGGCCGGTTGAAGCTAATGCTTTTATAACTAAATTAATAATCTACACAAAATATATGGTAGCTATCCAAGTTCTTTTGATATTACGTTAATGAGAGTTTTAAGTAATCTATCATTAAATTCAAAGAAACCATGTTTATCCTTTACGAATAAATCAAAGTGGATAAGTGTAAACGTCCATTATGGTGTTTTATTTTTTGCCAGCGACTATCTTATTTCCGTTCTTTTATTGATTAATAGCCTTGACCTACAATTTATTCGATTATTATTATTTATTAAAATGTGAGGAATAATTCACCGGCTGGCATTTCCTTATACACATTTTTGTGTTGAAGCCAGATTTTATGCATCACATAATTTCACGTGGTATTTTTGAGTTTCGTTTTATATATCCTAATTTTTGGACAAGTTGTTTTCTAAATATTCGCAAAAGTGTATGGTAAAAGTGTCAATGTCGGAGAAGTATTTTTTCAATTCTTTCGAGTAATTTACATAATGTAATTCATGTGATGAAGCTAGTTTTATTGGCTAGTTTTGCAACTTTCTTTTGAACTTTGAAAATTTGGGTGAAGGCTTCAAAGATGTCGTTTAAACCAGTTTGCTTTATTATGCATTCATGCAATAGGTAGTATAAATTATGCAACAACTTTTTATTTAAAAATTCGAATGGCGAGTAAACAACCAATTCTGATTGAAAGATAGGAATTCCAAGAAGTTGCTTCAAAATGGTAATAGAACAGACTTTAATCAACGATTACAATGAAAAATCTCATTTTAAAACCAGTTTTAAACGTCTGTTAAAGTTTGCAAGTCCGATTTAACAAGCATGCATGAATTCGAAAACATTTATCACCATGATGAGTGTCGTGGCTCGACCTATAAAACCAAAACCTTGGTAAAAATAAAGTTAATAGTAGTTAGTGCCCCTCAAGGGGAGCTTTTTTATCAATGGCCATGATGTTGTGGCCAATACGTTATACGAGAGGCCTTGAATCGAAATACTTCGCAACTTAATTTTTGGCATACTAAATGTTTTCATTAGGCTTATCAGGACACCATGCGAAGTGTTATTTTACATGTTTCAGTTTTCATATTTATATAAATGTATTTTATTCGTGAATATTAATTTTCTGCAGGAAATCCAATACTTTCGGTCGAGCATTTTTTTGGTGTTGTGATTTATGGCACTGCCTTGAATATTTAGAGGAAGGAAGTTTGATCTGCTAGGAAATGCTGGTCATGTGCCAGCACATTTTTAATTAAAGCGTAATCAGCGCTTGTACTGATTGTACTTGCACACTAGATAAAGCTTGGCGGTAAAGTAAATTCAGTCACGTGTGTTGAAGCAATCCACTGATTGGTCTGGCAAACTATTTGCCCGGGAACCACCATTGCTTCAACCAATCAGTGTGTTGCATTCACAAATCTACCGAAATTAGTCATAATTGTTTTATCAAGTAAATAGCTGTAATCTTAAAAATCATCACAAGTCATTAAGGCTTAATGTTTAATGTATGAAAATAAAACTCAGTTTTCAAATTTAAAAAGTGTACAAATAAATAAATAAACAATGGACAGTTTAAATGTTTATGTAGATTTAATAAATATAGGTTTTAAGCTGATGTATTTAGGATTGGGGAAAGAATGGGGAGATTCTATGAAATACTCGATGACATTCTTAGGAGTGACACTATTTTGTTGCTTTGCAATAGATTCCCAAACGTTATTTTAGGTTAATTTTGTATAGCAAAAATGAATTTTTTTTTCTACGTACGCCATCATTCTTTCTGTATTTAATGCAGTCATATTTTAATAGAAGACCTTTTATTGAATTTATTTCAGACAACTATTGGCCGATGTTTTCGATCATGTGTATCTCACATCGGAATTATGCAGCCACGACGATGTTGCGTTATCCTTGTTAGGAAGGCCTGAATTAGCAATCGCTTACACTAAATTACACTGTTGGAGATTGACACAATATCAAAAATGCGTCTATTTAGATGCAGATACATTGGTAAATAAATTAACTTAATTATTAATGAAAACTTGTTTGCAGATAAGTTAATATTACATAGTTTAATCCAAAATGCTGTGGAGTTAACCTACTCGATATTGATTATTGTTTTGAAATGTTACCAATAAAGAATTAATTTAATTTATTTGCATATAGGTACTTCACAATTGTGATGAACTTTTCGATCGAGAAGAACTTTCTGCTGTTCCTGATACTGGATGGCCAGATTGTTTCAACAGTGGTGTTTTTGTATTCAGGCCATCATTGGACACTTATGCAAAATTGGTGAGCTTGGCTCATACCAAAGGAAGTTTTGATGGTTAGTGCTTTCTTTAAATTCCACCAACTGTGGAAGGTTTATTATGTCACAATTTAATTTTATGTGTATATATTTTTATGTTTTGGATATATTTATTTTACATTTAGCTTGTATAATATTTTTGCACACATTTTTTTGTATAAAAATATACATAATTTTTCAATGCTGGCAGATAATTACATAAAATTGGTATTTTATTTACAAGCATTAATAACTCTTCACGACATTGAGTTAAAACTTTTACATCCAATAGGAGGTGATCAAGGTTTGCTGAACACGTATTTTGGAACGTGGAGATCAGACATTTCCAAAAGATTGCCGTTCATTTATAACATGGTTTCGAATGTGTCTTATACATATGCACCAGCATACTTACAGTAAGTGTTTTTGATAACTCCACGGATATCATTCCCGTGGAATATACAATGCAATCTGAAAATTTTCTATGATGTTCCGATTACAGTTTTGCAAGTGGAGTCAAGATTGTCAATTTCCTTGGATCAGATAAGCCATGGTTTGTACGCTGGCGGACTGATAATGGTGCGGTTGATCTGGGTGAACATCAAAGCTGGGAACTACACATCCCATTCCTACAAACGTGGACTGGGATTTTCCGAGAAAAAGTTCTTCCAAAATTGTCAGAGGTAATGCATCCCATGATTGAATTACAATTTTTTGAAAACTAGAAACATGCATATAATTGGTATGACGGATGCACCTATAAGATGGATATGTACAGGCACTTCCATGTGAGGCAGTCCTGTCAAAATGAATGGATTTTTATGCACTAAGTTTAAATTGCTAATCTATGTATTTTCAGGCAGCTAAAAACTATGTTCACAAGTCTACTTGGATGACTGTCGATCAGCTGTTTCACCGGATTATGTCGGGCGACATAAACAAATATGTAGAACGTTCACGGACGCCTGACGAACCAGTGGTCGAGACTCATTTTCCTAGTCACACGTTTTCACACCCTTTAGAAAAAGCAGTACCAGGCCCACCAGTAATAGCGTGGCAAACATCTGCAGTATCGGAATCAACATTTTCAACACCACCACCACCAGTGTCATCATCCCTACAATCAGAGCCATCGCTTAAATCGTCTCCAGAACCCACACACCACGTTTACATAGACCCGCCAAGCCATTCCGAGTCTGAACATCAGAAATCTATCTCTAAAGAGCCAGCTGATCCACATTGGGAAGCATTGCTTTGGCATTCCGTTCAAAGCCCATGGGAACCGCCGTTACCACCCTCTTCGGAAGACTATCAACTTCCACCTAGTCAACAATATCAAGAGCCTTGTGATGAAAATCTTACGTTTGGATGGTTTTCGGCTGATAGTGGAGCGCAATCCCCTACAGCAGCGCAATCTGAAGCACATTTCACTGAGTCCGAAAGAGAGCCTTCACAGCAATCCCATCCACAAGACACCACAGAATCTTCTGGTGAAACGGAGGATCAAGAAGAGGACTCTGCAACCACGAGTGGAACAAGCGGTTTCACGAGAATGCGATATTGGGAAGAAGGTAACATCGATTATCTGGGGAAAGACAAGTTCGAGAACATCTTGAAGAAGTTGGAATTCATGTTCACCACCACCCCAGATGCAAAAACTGAACTGGAGGACTTTAAGGAGAGCCTAAAAGATAGTTTGGCCCAAAGCACTTCTAACCAAGCTGGGTCCATTAACACCTCATCCCTGTTGGACGACGAAGACGACGTTGCAACGCTGGTTCCCGACGACCCATCGGAAGTTGAAGAATCTTGGCAAGGTTATCCCGAAGGAGATTACAGCGGGATGGTAGAGTGGCAAGAAGGAAGGATAGACTACTGTGGCAGGGACAGATCTGATAATATAATGCGACGCTTGGACTTGATCATATCAGGAGGAATAGTTGACGATTGTAAGAGATTTTCTTTATTTACTTTCACGTTTGACGCAAATAAGTTCAATACTAATTTAATATTTTTTTTAAGGAAGTTTAAGACTGACCTGGAAAAGTATGCACATGCCAGCAGTAAAGTTCAAAGGCTGAACCTAGGAAACTGGCAGACACAATGTATTGCTTAGCAAGAAAGAAAATTAAATAACAGGATTACTGTTTGTGCATTGGTTTACTCTTGATTAGAAGCAAGTAAAAGATAATTAGCAAAAGTAAAAAAAGAAATGATTTATTATCTATATAAAACTTTAAAAATCGTTCACATGTTTATCAAAAATATCAAACAATAAGAGGTAATCACTTTTGGTCATCTTAGTCTGAGAATCTCTTCGGTTGCCATTTTACACAACAGGTTGAAGTCAAAGTTCAGCTGGCTTCTCCAATATTGGCGGACTCTACCCCAAATTTCTGCCGGGTATCTAGGGCTCCCAATCCCATGGAAAATTCTTGCGACGGCACGACCGGTAAAGTTATTTTCTCCGTAATGGATGCTCAGAAACTGGCGAATATGCGTGGCCACCCTACAGACGTCTTCGGCCCGAGGAGGATTATTTGCACAGTTGCTAAATTCGGCCAGTTCGGGACAGGTGGAATTCTCGAAATACTTTCGAATAATGTCTTTTAAGGTTTGGCTGTTTTCTTTGATAATTTCCCCTTTGCAGGCAGACTGATGTGGAAATGAGATCCTGAAAAGTGTGCAAAAATCGTCAGCTAGGCATTTTTTTAGCATCAGGTTAGGCATTAAAAACCGGATTTTTATCATATTCTTACTTATTTAAAATGGCATAGAATTTCTCTAGTTGCTCCAGTTCCATTTGCTCCTGTTTCGAGATGCAATCGTGAAGATCATTTAGAATGGCGTCCCTCTCGTCATCATCCAAGTCCCCAACTGCTCTGACGTGAAATGATAAATCGTTGAAATCTACCACAATTCCAGACTTGCAATACTTGATTTCGCCTAAAAATTGCAAAATACAAACTATGAAGCCCTGCGGTATCTATGGAAAACCCGGTAATTATTAATTATTTACAAGATGTCTGACATCTCCTGTATTCTGCTTCTGGAAGGCTTGGTCAGACACTTTGTAACAATCAGCCTACCGTTAGCTCCTTTGAGCTCATTCCACTGCAACTTTGACAATTGCTTTCGTAGGACAGAAGCCTTGCAACCCATTAAAGATGCTATTTTGACCAGCGGGAATTCCAAAGTGTTATCCTTCCCTTGACGACTGTTTGCAGTTTTCCGCTGTTTGCCTTTTTTGTCCAAAGCAGCAGCTATGGCTACTGGTCTACACTAAGGAAAGGATTACATCATTATACCGGGTTCTTAAAATAAGGTAAGACATAACCAAACGCTAAGCATACCTTTGAGATTAAGTTCTTTAGTTGCTCAGTGCCCCCATAACAAAATATGTTGCACGTCCCATACATGCGATTCAGAAGCTGGATGTAGTGCTTTGGATGCATTTCCAAATTGCAGAGAATGGTTTCAATGCCTAATCAAGGAAAATTATCATTGGTCAGATCTGAATATAAAATCGATCGGGGTATGTTTCGGGCATTGCAATGTCATCCATTAATTTACTAACTGGTTATCTTAACGGACCATGAGGAAAGTTAAATATACTGTACCTTCTTCTTTGATGTCCAGTTGCTCAACAGCGGTTTCGACCGAAAATGCAACTTCGTGACCTTTACATCTCCATGTCTGGTCCGCTGGTATTTCGGCCCCATTCTGAAAAATACAGTTTTAAAACCGAATTTTCACATTCCGGCAACAGAATACAGATTCGCATTATTAACTAGTCACCTCGTTTGTTAACATCCTTTCCATCTGCTGCAGTTTTTTGCACTTACAATGGTTGAAAACTAATTTCATTAATTTTCCTAACGAGGCCCTATCCACGGTATTGGTATAAATGTGTCGGCGCAGTTCTTGGCGATCTTCGCCCTATCATGATAAAAGCTCGCTTAAAAATGCTGCCTATTTTCCTGAACGTTACATTTCGGAATGCTTATAGTTACATTCAGGTCCAAAAACATGTGGCAATAGGCTGGTTCGCCATCCCTTCCTGCTCTACCAATCTCTTGAACGTAGCTTTCGATGCTTTTTGGCAAGTTGTAGTGTATCACCGCTCGCACGTCTGCCTTATTCAAGCCCATTCCAAACGCCACCGTTGCCACAACTACTCTGAGTTTTCCTGAAATTGCACAAGTTCTCGTAAGCAAACCAAGCTTAAATGCGAACAAAATATGACTCCGCAGATATTGAGTTTATTACAAACCAGCCATGAATTGATTCTGAACTGAACGCCGCCTGCTGGGAACAAGGCCAGCGTGATAAGCCTCTGCCGTCCATTCTTCGTTGCAATGCTGCAAGCTTGTGCGGATTAGGGAAGCCAGCCTCTCTGTCTGTTCTCTTCTAATGCAATATATGATGATGGACTCGCATTCAGAATACGGTTCTCTCCTTAGAAGATTTAATAGTGCCTGGAATTATTTTTCAAATTAGGAATTTGTCACAATTATGTTCTTAATTTGGATTAGAGATGACGGGACTCCCCAGATTCTTACCTCCTCTTTATGGTCTCTCGATACTGTTAATTGCAAATTGGCGGGCAGCACCGTTCCACGGATTACAGACTTTGCCTCGTCCTTCAGTTCCAAATGTGACACAATGTTCTCGATTGTATTCATTGTTGCGGTGGCCGTTAAACCAAGAACGCAATGGACCTGCAGAGTTTCTCTAATAACCTGCATTGCACAAGAAACCAATTTGTTTACATACTTCCTTGCCTTTGTACTATTTTCGATATCTGGTTACGCACACCTTACCCTGCATAAACGTAGATAAGTGGGCCTGAAGTTGTGTGACCACATGGACACGCAGTGGACTTCGTCGATGCACACAAACGATATGGGAGGCATCTCTTGAGGCAGAACCCCGTACGGAGATCCGGCACTGCCGACCAGACTTTCGGGAGATACGAAGAGTACGTTGACCTTTCCTTGAGAGACGGCCTCTTTCACCTTTTTTCTTTGAATTACGGTCATGTTGGTATGCATGCACGCTGCTTTCAAACATGATGGGACTCTCAACAGCTATACAAAGGGTATATTTAAACCAAATGTAGTTGATATTTTTTAATTGAATTGGTCATTGATGGCATACTAGCAAACTTCATTACCTGATCTTCCATTAGTGAAACCAATGGGGAAACGACTAGAGCGGTGCACTTTGATCTTTGAGAATACATGTATGCAGGCAACAGATAGCACAGGGACTTGCCAGTTCCCGTCGGCTGAATTACTAATGTCGATAATCCTGAATTAAACAATTCGATTAATACTTGGTTTTGGCAAAAGTTACGATGACACCAAAACTTGTCAGACGGCACATAAAATGGCTGTGGTTTTTACCTGCTAATACGCGAGTCACAGCTTGAAGCTGCCCTTCTCGGAAACTTTCGTAGCCGAACTTGTGAAGAGCTTTCTCAACTTTAGCCAGTGCATCTGTAAAAAAGATTCAACTTTAATTCTTGAAATCCTGTTATAAATTTACATAACACCACAGTATGTCCTAACTATACTTTTGGACAGTTGGCCATCAACCAGCTCAAACATAGGTTCTGTCACCGAATATTCGCATAAATTTGAATCCAACTCTTCAGGTGCAATCTCTTCAGCAGGCTGAGTGTTTGCTATTGCAATTTCAGCTGGAATGTTCACGGCATCTACTGTAAATTACAGAAGCATGATTTTACAAGTCTTGAAAGTAAGCAATGGGAGCATATTTTAACCAAAGTCTTACCAGCTGCTGCCAATAGAAGTTCGTCATCAGATTCCGAATTATTAAAATCACCACATGTCTCTTCTTTGAACTGCTCTTTCCCAAGCTGAAGCTCCTTCCACTTTCCGAACTTGTAGCGCCTGTAATTGAACTGCTTTTTCCCACGACAAAACACTTTTTTCTTCAAATTGATGCGCACATAGTTCTCGGCAGAGGGAAGTTTTTTCGAATTTCGCCACTTTGGCTTCTTACTGTTGAGTTTCTTGGTAGGGCGTGCTAAGTCTTCCAATTCCTCCTTGTCTAGGAATTTTTTGGATGGCTTACTTTGGGTAGGCTTTCTATCTTCAGAGGATTCAGGTTCGATATCTTCAGATTCTGCCTTTAATTTTCTCTTCTTTACGCGAGAAGACAAACCTGCTACTTTGGCCTTCCTTTTTCTGGTCTTCGTGTTTAATTTCGGTGCAGATTCAGAATCAGTATCAGAAAATCTTTGTCTTGCTTTCCTTGTTTTGGTCAAATTTCCCTTGGCCTTAGAATTTGCTTGGTTCTTTCGCTTACTTATGGTAGAACTAGTTTCTGGAGATTCAGCATCTTGCTCGTCTGCAAATTTGAACACATCGCCAGACTGATCCAGAATTGGCACATTTTCAGACTCCATGCATTCTTTAGCGTGGTAACGTTTTTTTTGCACACTTGTTTTACAAAGCCCATCTTCCAAAGGCAATCTTGACGAGTTATCAACATCTTTGCTAACCATAGGCAAATTTTGATTGCTTGTTTGTTGATTGATTGGTACAAATGGTTTTGAACTTTGTAGGGATCTAGTTGCTGGGTGCTCAACAGTTATAGAATTAGCAGAGCTGCATGGCTTGTTTGTGGCATCCTTATTTGGCGTATTCTGGTGGCTAAAAAACACCTGTGAATTACGACGCGAGAAGCTCGAATCCCCTGCAGAAATTGGAGTGAGTGCTTTCCCTTTCATGTGATTTTCACTCGTTTCGTTAGTCAGTTTCACCTTAAACTGCGGCTTGAAAAGCACATCATCCAATGCATCGCCGCTTTCCGCTGCTGAACTAGTTTTAGAACTTGAAACACATTCCTTAACACCATTTGTTTTCAGCAAATGAGAGTGTGCCCTTAACTTGTTACCGAAATGCTGTACAGACGACAAGGGCTTATTTACTGTTGGTTTAATATTAAAGCTGCTCTTGTTTAGGTCTGAACCCCATGGGCTTGGTTTAATATCCGATGCGATCTATCAGAAAAAATATGCGCGTTAGTTTGGTGTCATGACAGTTTAAAATATGTATGCTAGAAGTTTGGCAATAACTTAATACACATGGTAACTAGTTAAAAATTTGTTTTCAAACCTTAATTTGCATGATTTTTTCTGTGGTTTTAGTGGTGGGTGTTTCTCGCCTTTCCTTGGTCTTCTTATAATACTCTTTGTACATACCTGTCAATAGGTGCAAAGTATTATACTTAAGTCAAGTTTCAATAGATCGTAATTTAGTGCTATAATGGCTGTATTTTCTTACTTCGTATTTCATCTGATGAATTAGTAATATCGTCCTGTTTTTTAAGTAATAAATTCTTATTAATAAGTGCAGTGTAGTGTACAGCATATAAGACTACACGTGTGACAAAGATCACTTACTTTGCCAGGTTTTCGGTTGTTGTCCTCTAGGAATTTTAATTCCCATTGTTTTAACTTCAACTTCATGTTCTTTACTTCAATTTCGGGGGAAATGCAAGCCATTTTAAACGACTAAGCGATAAATACTTTAGACAAAAGTTACAGTAGTAGCCAGAAACTTGGCGCTTTAAATTGCATTATTGTGTTGCTAGAAAGTATCAACAGATGGCAGGATCAGACGTAAACAATCTTAATTTGACGACGTTTTCGGTAATATAGATTATTCTTGGCTTGGTGGTACAAGAAAAACCTTATTACCGGGTGTATTTAAAATTAATTTAATCCTTTAAATGAAGCAAAACCACTTTTTAAAATTTTAAAACACAACAGGCCGTTATAATTATTAACTCTGTGTTCTAAAATTCAAAATTTAAAAAAATTCATGAAATATGTCCAACTTTGTCACCTTGTTTGATATTACATTTACAGATTAAGTATTAATTTTTATTAAAAAAAAAATAAATCACTGCTTTTGTGAGGATTGGATTAGCAGTCCAACGCCTTAACCACTCGTCCACCTCGTCTTATGTTTTGTTATGCAAATTAAACTTTGATTCAGAAATATTACATCATAAAATTTATAAATGTATTGTTCTTTGAAACAAAAGTTAAAGACGACGAGGGAGGGATTCGAACCCACGCGGGCAGAGCCCATTGGATTAGCAGTCCAACGCCTTAACCGCTCGGCCACCTCGTCTTATGTTTGGTTGTTAAAATTAAATTTTGATTCAGAAATATTACATCATTAAATTTCTAAATGTATTGTTCTTTAAAACAAATGTTAAGAACGACGAGGGAGGGATTCGAACCCACGCGGGCGGAGCCCATTGGATTAGCAGTCCAACGCCTTAACCACTCGGCCACCTCGTCTTATGTTTTGCTAGGCAAATTAAACTTTGATTCGGAAATATTACCTCATTAAATTAATAAATGTATTGTTCTTTGAAACAAAAGTTAAAGACGACGAGGGAGGGATTCGAACCCACGCGGGCAGAGCCCATTG
>JAQGAE010000086.1:0-60788 GCA_034696685.1 Julus scandinavius | reverse complement strand
TATAATTCGCCAGAGTTGAGCAACAGCGCCAGTCAACGTAAGTTAAATGATTGAAATTTATTAGGTAGCTTTGTAATTTCGGTTTCAGTGAAGGGGAGAGAGAGGCGGTATTAATTCCCTCTTTTGTTTTCCACAGAGATTTAAATTAATTCCAATAAAGCAGATTTCGAGTGGTAGATATACCAGAATATCTAATTTAGCTTTTATTTATAGCTTGTACGGCAATCTCTTTTACTCAGATTTTGGCCGCTTTAATTAGGTGCTTTGATCACCACTTGGCTACCTACATTGTCTATCTATCTACATGTACATGTATTTTAATTCCACTAAGGGAATTTTAAAATGTTAATAATATCATCCTTCATATGAGAGGCTGGCGGTACCAGAAAAGAAATCCCGTGGTAACAAATCATGCGAGATTTGATATAAGACAAACTGTTTTAAAGCTTTGATTAAGCTTGTGCTCTAGCGCATGTGTAAATATCAGCTCTAAGACTGTACAATGCAGTCTATAGGCACTGGAACTTGTAAAGTCTTGTTATTTGTGAGGGCATTATTTATTAAAAATCGATAAAAGCTAGCTCTACTTCACAAACAAACAATAATTGATTTTGTATTATTATATTTATAATGAAAAGGCAGTGGCGACAGCACTTTATTATCCATTTCTCTGCAATTGCCTCACTATATTTCATGGGTGTTTATTCACTCGATCTTGTTTATTTTCTACGGCCCATTGTGAGTTAGTTCTGGCAATATGCAAATCTATCTGAATGGCATCCAGTCTGCTAAACAAAATAAATAATACAATCAGTGACTTCATTGTAATGCCGCATTTTGCATTATGCGCTTGGGAATAGTACAAGGACGTCGTTCATTTTCAGATGTCAAAATATATAAGAGTGCACTCGACGAAATAACAAAATGTCCCATTTCCAAGGAGTTTCAAACTCCAGTAATAATTGGTAATTTGAATATATATACCCACGCAGGATTATATATTCGCTGCATTTATTTGTCAAAAACAGCTCTTTACACAAAGACTGGAACCGACATGATCTTGTATAATGATTTACACACCAGATTATTGTATACACAAAAACAAAATCTCCACCCCAAGATAATACAAAAGACATTTTTACATTAATTACTTTTTTAGCATTTTTACATTTTGAACTGATTATAGCATGGGAAGAACTAGTTGAACACTTACCTCATATATATGAGACAAACGGCACCATGCAATATTATGTTTATCAAATGATAGCCCATTGGTTCCAACTGATGAATAGCATAATTCCATCGAAAAGTGAGGACACACAAAGGACGGTACGACTTGTGGCTTTGTTCCTGTATGAGAAAAACATATTTCCATTACAAACTGCGTTAGAAACTCCTTAAAACCTTTTTTTACTACATGAATCGTGTATGTATGACAACCATGACTGCTGTAGACAGACAATGGAATTACGAACGGGGCTATTTGACATGTATTCAACGGGGATTACTCAGATTTCAACAAAAATCCGATTATTTAATTTTAATTCCGTGTCAGATGATCGGCAGGACTTCAAGAAGGGGAAAAATCCAAGTTATCGGCATTTACTATCCGCGATATTTGCTGCGATCGCCTTCAACATGCACTTGAAACGATGGCAGCTAGACATGTCATTTTAGGATGACAGTTTAAGCCAGGTGGTTTAAACCGATAAAATTGATGAGTGATCGGACGTATACTTGTAGTATCACTACAGTCTGATGTTACCAGTGCCAGGGGCTTAAAATGGACACTAGACACGAAAACATGAAATAATAACGTCTTACATAAAAACACGATTTTCTTTTACCAGAACGTAGAAACCTGGCTACCAATGTGAATCACTAGTCTCTAATGTCAGAAAGATGTTGAAAATGCTGATGCTAAATGTACGTGACTTCATAATCCATATTGACAAGAAAATAGATGACTATAAATATCTAACAGCATTTCTTGCCAAAGAAATAGTTAAAAAAATGAAAATATTACAGCATTTTTATATACTGGTTAATTGGAAATATTTTCGATTTCTCGATATTCAAGCAAGATTTTTCTCGAAATTAACTAAAGTGTATTCAAATGCCAAATGTTCATAAATGTACAATTCATTCATTATTGATTATTCACAATGCAATATCGAATATTTCAGTAGTTACTCAATCTGAAATATGTGACGCAAAAAATTCAAGGAGAATTAAAAACTTAGCTGCATTGAAATTTCTTTTTTGTTTGCATAGTTTTTAATGCCATAATTCATGTGTATGCAATTTCAGTAATGCAAATTTATTTCCCTTTCCAGAGTACACATGTATTTTTCTGTCTTTTATAGTAAATGCTCCGCGTGTTTAATATTATTTCTCTTTCCCAAGCCTTTCAAAATTGATGCTCCTTAGCGATAGAAATCACAAATCCGATGACAAAAGGAGATTGTCTGCTTTACTAAGGAAATATAGTGGCGTATGAAAATGATCCTGACCAACTAAATCACCCCGCAATGATTATATCCACATCATTAGATATAGAAAAATGGCTGATTCAACAATGGTCATGCCGCCTGATTTATATGGTCATTGAGGCTGCTCAAAAGACTTACAAAACGTTGCATCACAAAAGCTGACCAAATACTGGCAGAAATGATTTTTCCGATTCTGTGAGGACAGTATTTGAAAAGTTATGTGATTGCTCGTCCATCGATGAATTGTATGATATGCGCATAAATCTAACACTTAAAGAAAAAAACATTTTTTTGCATAATCTTTTTACAATTTTTACTTAAAAAAAAATAATTATTGTACATTTGCACGCACGAGCAAGATCATGTGTGTTTTAAAGATCTTAAGAAAATGACATTAAATCAATACCTTGTGCATAGGAGTGCCCCAAAAGTCGTTCCACAGTAAATGCATGATCGGTGAAGAAGGTCTCAAGTCTTTGTTATCCCTGACTGCTGACATATCATCGAAGACGAAGCCACAGGATAATGAATTTAAATAACATATAATACACGTGAGGAACACTAAGGCAGGATATAAAGCCGGGGGTCTTCTCAGGGCTTGCATTCTCTGGAAAAGATAAAACAAATTATTTATTAATAATCGGCCTATCTTTACAAATTACAAAATATAGTTTCCAAATACGATTGTCAGCCATCTTTAAAAAATGGTAAGATTGGCAAATACGTTTCCAATTTCACAATAATTAATGTCAATAGTGACATTTCCAACAAAAAAAAAAAACATCCTGAAATATTTGTAGTAAATTTTCTATAATAATGAACGCATAAGACTCCAACGCGTATGATTCGATCTGACATAGACATGCACATAAATCGCAGATTACGTATAAATTTATTTTCCCAAAAAGGATGTAAGCGGAATCTAATAAAAGCTTCAAAGTTTGAAGAAAAAAAAACTGATGATCAGATTGAAGTTGCCAGATTGTCACTCCTGACAATTTATCAGGTGATCAAATAGCCGAAAATAAGTGACATCCTACAGCTCCTATCCCCCTCTTTCAAAGCTTTAATACCATCAATGTGCTAGTAACAGGTTTATAAGCATTTTCAACGTCCTGTAAGGGACCATTCAATCAACAGGCAACGACAACATCACATTTTTCTTTTTCAGCTACAAAGAGATTACCATGATGTGTAAATTGCATTTCACACTAGCATGCCACGTGAATTATAAAACATTCTGGTTGTATTATGTATTTAACCTTCACGTATATATTGATGTACAATACATACGTTCAATATGCTTTCTCAACCTACTAATCGATGTCTTACAAAATTACCAATTAAAAATTCATTAAATTCTCCATTGTTATTAAATGCAAATTGCTTTCAAAGCATTTATTTTGTTACTTAAATTACATTAAGTATATGTCACACACGCATTTCATTATCTCTGTATCACCAACCCACTTCTAACTTGAAAAAATGGCAATAAAAGCTCTGACAAAATGCATTTCTTTTAGTTAGAACAATACAAAGTTAGTGGCATAGATTTTTAAAGTTAGCAATTTGTGTTTTCATGGGTACACAACCATTATACATTTATTCAAAAAATTCAATGAATACATTCATGTTCAATAAAACAAAAAAAAAGTCATTAGTGCATTGCATGTCGGTAATCGTAATATGAACACGTGATTAATATGAAATGGATGTAACTGTAAACGTATAACTTCGATTATGAATTAATGCATTAGATACATAATTGTCATGTTACTCTCGTTTTCTACGTGCATTTGTATAAGTCTCTTACACTAGCTTTGCATTAGGCTTTCTTATCCTCTATTTCCTTTTACCATCAAGGCTAAATGGCATTTAATATCCCCCATTTCATCAAACAAGATTCGATGACGTGCATCATGTTTTTCTTGCGTGCATTTCAACCCAGTTTATTGATACCAAATTCCCCCATCACTTTATGTGTCAAATCAAGTGATGCTATCCATAAGTCATTTGCCTCAAAGTACTATTATATAGATTGACCGATTTCAGGCATTTTATTATAAATACAAGTTGTCACAGTTTATTCTTCTCATAATGAAGAATATCACCCTCTTCATTTGTCCTCGCTACAAGATGGCCTTAGGAGGTCAGCATCTGAACTAGGGGTGTCTTTATCAAAACAAAAATCATTGCTTTTATATAGAAAAACACGACGAAACGAAAGTATTCAAGTGTTCATTTAAGATGCTAAAACAAAACATTTCAAAGTTGAGTAATGCAATATATCACAAAGCGCATTTTCATAGTTGGAATCCACATTGAAAGTAATTTGCATAGTTCTATGCTAGTAATGTGTAGCACTTTTTTGAATAAGCTTTGCAAAGCAAATGTTTCATATCTAGAAAATTGCAAGTCATTTATTCAAACTTGGCTCCCACGAGACTGAAGAGCGATAAATATTTATTGATTTCTTCACCCGTTTCATAAATTCCTAGATACTTGGATTTGAACGTTAATTTACCTGCTTGAAGCTCGTGCTGAAATTTGGCCCGAATACTCATTTGGATTTAATTAATTTTGATATAATAATGAATATCTCTGATAACATGGATAATCCACAGCATGTACTATAATATAGCCATTTATTACCAGACTCGCAGTAAAACGACGAAAAAGGGTTTATTTTTGGCGATTCAGATCATTTTGAAAAGTTATGGTTACGTTATTAAATAGGTTCGTATTTTGACCAATGCTGACGTTTTTTTAAGGAAGGTTTCCAGAATCACGATGTTAAAAAACCTTTTTAGTCTACTTCATTACACCAGTGTATACGAGTCGGTAAATTGATTTCTCAGAAATTTCATGAAATAAAAGCTGTATGAATTGTAGGGTTTCTACAGAGGTCAGGTCAAGATAATTTCATTCATCGATTCCACACATTCATATAAGATGATCAACTTAAACATTTTGAATTCTAGGAAGCTCAGTTACAGGAAATTTTGCAAAATGTATTTGACTTCTATTGCTTTATTTTAAGCAATAAGTAGTACTTAATACCGCATAATATACAATATCTGAGTTCATATACAGTAGTATATCATTATAATAAGATGAGAGATGATATTTCCAAAAAGTAGCGTTCGCTGATATCAAATATCAAAACACATAGAAATTATACAAACAATAAATGCGCATATCGTAGTAGTTTGAATACTGAAATACAGTGTAAATATTTACAAATAAGATTGCGAATACGTTTTTTTGTGATGACATGCATACTGGAAGACTTAATTTCATCTGTCAATATTCAAATTAAATATAACGTAAGTGCTTCCACTTCACATCACTGCCAATTAATATGAACCATTATCGAAAATAATATCCATTGGGAATATCAATGTAATTAATACACTGCATGTGCACGTTTAACAATTGATTGCAATGTAGAGGAAAGGGTGCTATCGTTTTTTGATTAAGTGGGCAAGATCTTTTCTTATCTTGTAGACATTTCATTGGTTTCAGTGAGGTTCGACTGCATTTGATTAGGTGTTTCCACATCAAAATTCAGACAGAAAAAAAAGTTATTGGTTAGGTTGGTCTCCATTGAAAGGAATGCAGACAGAAAAATGACCAGCAAGTGGAAACCACATATGAGGCTCTTGCAGGAAATGAAAGGGAGAACATAGTGGAGTATAAATACTCCTGTATATGACTTCGATGTATGAAAACGAAGATGAGGTGATAAAATAGGGACGAAAACGCCGCAATATTATCAGTTATTGACAATTCTAATCGCTCGCTGTAAAACGTGATAGGATTCATTCATTTCCCAGACATTCAAAGATAAGGCCAAAATCCTTTATATGGAATTCATGCAGAAAGTAGATTTCAATACGATATTAGAAAAGTATTGCGAAGATTTTTTTTACGTGCTGAGCTTCCTATAGTGAGTAATGAAATATTGTATATAGATCTATAGATTAATAGCCTACAGACTTCCACACCACCGAATATCCATTAAGCGAAAAAATAATATATTCGCTGTAATTTCAAGCTCGGATCACGTATTCAGCGTTTTCGATTTCTATATTTCATGTTTATCGCGAAGAATTCCTTAGGAATATCATAATTTCCTATGAAATATTCAGAATGAACATGCAATCATAAACAATAAAAAACGGGTCAATATTCGGGGAAAACCCCTTACGTGTTAAATATTGCAATATAAATACTATAAAACGCGCTGTTGAAAACGTATAAAAGCGTTGATAAGTCTAATAAACGTTTTCACCTAATGATATATGCGATAAAGATAAACCCTCAGTGTCATAAAAAAGCAAACGAAAATGTCATCAGTGTTGATAACGAATTCCCTATTGCTAAAACTAAGGAACGGTTCGTTCAGTGTGTATCTCGTATAGGCAATTAGCATGCTTATCTTTCATATGTTCAGAACGAAAAATGGATATAACGCTCTATAAAATATGGCCATTAAACAAAGGCATATTTCCATCAAAAGAGGAAAGAAGAAGAAAAAAAAGTTCATATAGAGCTAGATAAATATCAGCAATGATAAATGAGTTTTTGCATATTTTATGAAAGTATAGAAAATTCACTTTTAAGCAGAAGACGTGGCAAGCTATAATATATTGATAGCAAAAAATGCATCCTTACATAATTTTTGAACCTTGAATTTAAGAAATTATTGTCTTAGTTTTTATTTTTTGCTTGCCTGGTTAATGGTAATGACATCTCCTGATTTATCTTGCTGCTACCATGAGTCAGATAAACTAATTAACACAAACTAATTTAAAATTAGAATTTTTAAAAACACTCACACAAAACTTCTGTGTAATAATTTTAATAGTGCTGTTTTTGACAAAAAAGGGAGTCATCGTTGGAATTTCAATCCTCCCTCCTCCTGGCAAGAATTGTTTATCTATAAGTGTACGTGACAAAAAATAACTTTACGATATATAAAAATGTTTTAACAGTCAAATTGAAAAATTGAATGAAAGGATGCTCTTATCTAAATGCAATCAATATAATGCAACTAAAAACGCTTGTTTTTTTCTCGAGAAACTGCACCGTATACTCAATTTTAATAATTGGTTTAGGATTTCTTCCGCATAAATTGAGTTTCTTGGAAGTATAAACATGCGTATTGGGAAGAAATTTAGCTATGGCGCAGCAATTTATGTAAATTACAATGTCTGTATTCGATAAATAAATGGACCTTATTCATGCTTTTCCTAAAAAATAAATGTGAACTCACTTCCATAGTGACCAAGACGACCCGTTTATTTTTCCATAATACAATCAAGTGAAAGTCACATGATTGATATGCAGGTTATGCAGGGTAAGTGTTTAATGGAAAAGATACCAAAATGCACACCCACGAGCCTTACTTTGAAAACAGAAACAGATCTTTAGAAATTGTAAAGTATAAATCAAAATGTGCTTCCTGGTTTTTTATTATCATGTATACGAAATTAGAGTATACATGTTTACAAGAAATATAAACTTGTTTACGAAGGAATAAGCAAAACTTTAGCCTACATTTATGCTAAATTTCAATTAACGTTAATGTACATTTTAATGCACTAGTCATGTAGAGTATATTACTGAACCTGCTGAATTATAGGATATAGTTCGTTTGCATTTTGTAATGAAAACAACTGTCAGGAAATCCAATTTAATTTGCAAGCTGTTTATTTGTTGAACGGTCTGCATTAAAGAATGGCGAAACTAATCAATTTCCAGGCTGAAAATAAAATTGCTACCGTGAAACACTACGTGGAACAGGAAATTGTACTTCCAAGTGTTTGTTTCGTGCGAAACATCTCATTTATTTACATGATTGCTCCATTAGAAATATACGTGAGACACCATTTAGTTTCATATAAAGAACTTTAGGCTTACAATTGAATGTTTTAACAAATTGTAATCTACATGTAACTATATAGGTTACAACTTCATTTTAGTTCTGCCCTACACTATTGTGATTTTCTGAAGATAACGTCATTGAAAGGCATAAGTAATATCAATAGAAGTGACAATGATTGTTAAAGACTATGTAGTATAAGGTTATGAGAAAAATAATGAGTTTTTTTTTAAATATTTTCACAAGCATCAACAATTCATAAGATATTCCAGTTTATATAGCCATATAAGAGAAATGTCTGACGCTTTCGAAAATACTGAAATGAACATCATCAAATGTAGCTATACAACACGATTGTATATTTACGTGTCCGCAGCTTTTGAAAAACCGCAATGGAATCAATAACATAATTTTGATAATCCAAACTAATGAATATTCACTCCTTTTGAAATGAGCAATTCACCGTGATAACCAAAGTTTAGCATTTATTTCCATATACGAGAGTACACTTCATATTCAAATTGGTATATAGTATTCCGTTTATGAAACTACGAATAAATGCACGTCATTAATATTTTATTTAAATTGTAGCGTGAAGAGTTCCAGCAGCAAATTTAACTGATACCTGCTACACCCATTGAATAAGTTAGTGGTGAATAAATGCCCTTTATGGCGTTATAAATAAAGGCGCAATAATCCAGATAGTTTTTGAAAAAAGAAGTAGTTAACAATTTGGCACACCAGTTTCCATCAGGGATGCAATCGTTTGCTATTAAATAGTATGTTGCTAACACGTTTTTTTAATCTTTTGTGGCACTTTTCAATTGGGATAACTATGGTTAATGATATGAATTGGTCAATTAAAAATACAATGCAGACGTTCATGCACCGCAAATACTATCCCCCTAATTAATATCTAAATACCACCCTAACTTAAACAACCATTTATGACTTATTCATGCAATTCTGCATGTGCTCTTTTCTGCTGATAACTAAATGCAATTTTTACATTGGCTACCATGTACCATGAGATGAATTCAGTATACATCCAACATGATCCGGAGTGGTGATTAAACTCGCTCTTCTGCATTTTTATCCCTTTTTTGGATCCAAATCGCGTTGATCAGTTGCACGCAATCAAATGATGCTGATTTGTGCAGCGGGTGCATTAGTCCCCCAGGAGCTGAACATATTGAAACAATTCATAACGACCGTGCAATTTATCTGTTATCCGGGCAGAACGAAGGCTTTGTTTCAGTCATATAATTAATTACTTCTGCATGCAGCTTGCACTAAATTTTCCCTTTGTGCGAGCATGCATACAGCTCATTTGCAGTAAACCGGATTTCACATTCTGGACATATAGCGCCCTCGCGCAATCACGAACTAAGGCCAAGGAAAATTAATTTCAAGTTTAGTGTCCCTGGTGTGCTGTAGTGAAACGATACAGGGTCTAATGCATCCGCTATCAGTTTTAAAATAATGACCACCCTTCCCTTATGTTGCAGTTAAAGCCTGAAACAAGGATTTTTTTTACTCTTATTGTAGCCATGGGCAATGTGCTACATTTCGGACATATCATTAATTTGTACTATAACAAATAATTCCAACTATACTATGTGAATCCTAGCTTATTTGAGTGTCGACCACATAGAAATGAGTCTTGTATCTTTCAACTGGAGCAAACATTTTCAGATGTACTCTGGGTGCACGTTGAATGTGATCCAGTGTTTTTCTGTCATGGCTGAAATTATTTAGCAAGTGTGTAAGAAGTATTTCCAATTTAAATCCAATGGAAAATCTAACATTGTTGAAGATGGGATTCGAAGATATCGATTTCTTCAAATTCTTGATTGCATTGCTCAGACAGCGATTAAATAAAGGTAATTAAACGTGGTTCATGAAACCACGGAAGAGGCAATAAAACCTGAATGCAGAGAATGATGAGGAAAAAACCCAGGATCATTATATATTTCACCAGTTAGAAATATTTGAGAAGAGGTATGTTATGTAGGTCGAGAAATAAAAGGAAAGTAAAATTCAATCCAATTTAAATTTCACTTTCGTTTGTCAAATATGTTAGCAAGTAAATACAGTGACCAAATTGATTACAAACAATTGTAACATGATTTGTTATTTTGCTTTGCTTCAGAAAGTTCAGATACATAAGATTTTCAAACATTGTATAATTCACTATTGCTGCACCTTAAAGACTTCCAAGTAATGGGGTCGGTGACCTTGCATTCATCTTGTTGGTCAATTTGGAAAGTGTAATAATATGTCTGTCTTCATTTATCTTGAAAGCAACCTTTTGTGCATTACAAATATCAATAAAATTTGATGGAAAAACACGTTTCATCTCTCGGCTAAAACTCTTGACATATGTGAATGAAAAGATAAGCCCTGGCGAATGCTATATAATTCAATTCATACTCTGGAAAATTTATCTTAGGAAAAATAATTCAAACTTGCATTCCCTAGGCACCGTGTACATATAAATTGATTCCATGCAAGTGTACTATCATCATGCTAACAACCCCTCCTTAGTTCAACCGTGGCTTTCAATTGCCTCCTGGGATCCTAGCAGATAAGATGAATTTCGTTGTTAGTAGGAGGGCAAAACAGAACTATCCAATGGACGAACATATTGCTGGTCAAGCTGTACGCAGCAAGAGGTATTTGAATTGGGCAAAGGCCATACGCAATTAGATTTCTGTCCAATGTCCAGACATATTACGTTGAGAAGCAGCCACCAAGGCTGATGCATAAAGGCACTTGACAGCGAGAATTTATCAAGGTTGATAGAATGCAGAAAAGATGAAAGGGTTTTGTTGGAAACATGAAATAATATTTTGTTTGTCCCTCCGAGGAATAGGCCTGTCACTTTACATAACGTATAGTATTCGCCGAACAGGGTTGGCATGGGTAGAAGGGTCTGGAGCGGAGGTCTGCCAATGTCAGTCACCTCGGTGTAAACATGGACATGGTATGAATTTGCCAACCGTACGTTGGACTACCTCCAATGGCTTTTTTATAATTGATGAACAAATTTCGTTTTGTTACAATGGGGGTAACTGTGGCATGTGGTTACTTTAATATGCACGGTTATCAATCAATCATTTTTTTGTGTGTTACTAGACCCCTTTCTCCAATGCGTTTTAACCCACAACTTCCATAACTATTAGTCTAACTATAGTCTACTTCTTTGAGTGAGTCATCGAGTTTCTTTAAGTATCGGTATTATTATTTCTTCTTCTGTACTTTTGTAATTTCCTCGTAGTTCGCCTAACAATGTATTTCATGATTAAACACCACATTACTAATCATTACTGGTCCCATGTAATGGGATTAGTAATAAATCTATTCTGGAACGCCAGCTTTCGGGGAAATTTCATGAATATAAGAAAAAGATAGAAGTTTTTCATCCCTCTTCAAGATATTTCGTTTGGACGAAGTATTGGGCATTATATGTGTGGACTGTGGACATGAGATGTCTTCCATACGATAGCACCAAAACATCTTCTGAAGATGTAAACAACTTGAAAGGGACGCAGCACTGCACAAATGCTCTCCCAATGCATTCATACATGTAGTATTTGGCATGCATAGGTATTCTGTCATCGACATTTCCAAAGCTATAATAGGTGCTTGTAGGTTATGTCTCTGGAGCCAACAGACCCCAGAAAATGGGATTACTCGTCATATATGGGCAAATCCATTCAAAGACTTTCACTTTTCTTGAAATATCTAATATTTTATTTCTGAAAATGGATGCCATTGCCCAATCATGAACTCGTGCAAGTTTATTCAGTAGCCTAAGCCCAACAAACTTATTGGTAGCCATGCAGGCATTCTTGGAACCCGGACAAGGCGCTCTTGCAACCGGAGACCAGCAATTGAAAACTTAAAACCCTTTTGAGTGCACCAAGAAATCGAAAGATGACGAATATGTGTATACATTTGTGTGAGCACTGGTATATGTATACATACATACATTCAGCTTGTATGCTGTACCCTGCAGAATGCGGGATATTTCTTCTCTGTTGGCATGTTTCTCCCTCTCTCTTTTTGTATATATTGTGATTCACATGTAACTATTGATTTCATGGATGCGTGCATATGCCTGTAGTGGCGATCCTGCAGCAAGAACTTGCTTTACAGCATATTTTCAGCAAAGTACATATTGACTACTTGGAAATCCAATAACGGTTTTTAATAGAATGCACTGGCCATGTGTAAGCACGACGATGCATGAGTAAAATCCTTACTTATATCACCCTCACAGCTCAACTAAGGACGATTATGTCATAATGTCACCACCCTGGCAAAGAGTTGGCAGTGCCAAGTGCACAAGATATATATAGCACTTTGCGAGGCATATATTAGGATCGTTCCAAAAGGAACATATACTAATTCAACGAATTGGGAAATATCTTTAAAGGATATAACCCGTTGTTTGTATACTGCAGAATATTCGTTTGGATAAATTTCAAGATTATGAAGGAATACAAAATATTTATTGCAATAATAAATAGTATACGCTCACAGTATGACATAAGTTGAAAGTTTGGCAGCACATAATTATCCCTCACAACTGTTATGAAATTGAAGACACATTGGACTTATTAATTAAATTCGTTGTGCAATAAAATCTACCAAAGTACATCTTATGATTATAAACATGGTATATCAAAAAAGTGAAATTGTACCTTCAGCTTCCTAGTCCATTATCCCACCAGTGCAGAAAAACGCAAGCATTTTTATGATAATTTATTATGGTTTATTTTCCGCCAATTATACTCTGCACGGTATACTTAATAAAAAGCTACATTTTACAACTGAAATTTCCATCATGTCACATAGGTTACACATAGGGTTACTAGCAACAAAAAATGTGATTGATTGTTATGCATTTCGTATAGTCGAATAGATGGGCTCATCCATCAAGAATGACTCTTTCTTTGCCTTTTATATGGATGTGCGTAATGCATTACAAAATAAAACTAATTGAATATTTCCGAAGGAAAACAAGTTGTATAAGTGAGAAAAAAAACAATGAAAATACAGGTTAGTCGACGCAGAAAAGAATTACATTTTTAATTTAATCATTTGCTACATGAATATTGACGACTATTTGAAAAAATCCATCAACACTCTATTCTTTTGTTAGATGTTTTTCTTGAAATCTGGAAACACGATGCTAGTTGCCAACAAAGACACCATAACATATTTCTTGAAAGGTGAACGCAACAGTTAGGAGGCTTTCATGGATATGGGTTTGGTATTAATTAATCGTAGTAATCCCTTCTTTATCTCTTTTCTCTCCCATCTCCTATAACTTCTCTTTTTCTACTACCTACATTTCACTCTACATTTCGATTTGGCCTATTTTTATTATTCATTTTGATAGAGCAAGAGGCTGTATCGCACGCCAAATTGCATCTCATTCTCCCTTTTAAGGTGGGAATAACTTATAGATTTTTCCTTCATCAAATGTAGACGTGTATGGGATTCCACCATGCATCCGAGCGATGAATATACTATCTAATTCATCCCCACTTCATGGTTCAAATTCGTAAAAAATATAATCTTTATATGAATAAATCCCAACAAATGCCAGAGCACAGCCGATTACGTTTTACAAAATAAGGCAGGGAAAGAAATTTTACTGCATGATGACATAGTACGTGTATAAGCCTTAGCCTGCACCTACATATACTGCATTTTATCCGAAAGCAAGAGCTTACGAATAACTGTAATTCATCAAATGAATATAAGCATTGCAAATAACTTTTTTACGATAAAAACAGATTTCCGTTCCCTGATTCAAAGCAGCACATAATAACCGAGCAAAAACGTACAAATATATTCAACTACTATACAAACCTCTGAAAATGAAAGGGTTCGAAGCGATGAAATCATCAAAATTTGGTATGATACCGGAAATTACGAAATTTAAAGTGGCTTTTTGTAAGAGAATATCAGATCAATACATGGTATGTACATATGTGTATAGTTGCAATTTTAGTGCTATACATGTGCGGCAACGTAGCACAAGCAATCATCTTAAATTTGCTAAATACGTATTTTGGTTAATCCTGTTTCCAAAAAATAAATATGGCTGTTCAGTGCACGCCTTTATAAAACAACACGTATACATGGATGATGTGTTTTCATAAAACTTAATGCTATTATTTTTCCATTGTGAAATCATTATACTGCCACGGGGAAACCAATTAGCAAAGCTGCAACGTCAATACAAGTGGAGTTCTGAGAATTTTTGCATTTGCATAAATGAAAGTAAACATTGGTATAATACAATTAACTGATGCTTTCAAAGATATCGTCTATTATGCACATACGCTATATATAGGCTAATATGGGTGCTGTACGATTGCCTTATTTTATGTTTTGAGTCAATATTGAACAATTGCGAATAGTAATACGATTGTATGCAAAATAGTGCATTGCCATGTCGTGCGGAGTTTGCACGGAATATTTAAAATCAATAAAGTTTACACGAGGTCAGGCAAACATGCAATTGCGTAGTAACTATGGTATTTGATGACTAAAACGCAATCAGGCGACAACAAAGTACTTTTAAAAAAATGACGAGTTCTACATATTAACTATTTAAATCCATTCCTTTCCCCTATTATACTTCCCAAAATTGAAAATCTTATCAGATTTCGTTCAATGAAAACAACGAAAATTGCAAATATGTACTGAAAAATCCATCAGTAATTTGCGTTACAGATGGTAATTTCATTCAGCCAAGGATGCATAGGTACATCACACTGAAATGGTGTGATCGTTTTTAGTTCGAAGTCCACTGATCATCTTAATTTCATTAAAAAGAATGATCAAGCCAGATTTTGAACAAACCAATATGTGCTGACCCGTGCGTGGAGTGCATATTCTTCATTTACAGCGAACTTTGACCTTCCAAGGAAAGTGAGCAGGAAACACGTGACAGTGGTACTCTATTTTTGCATAACTCCATTGCACTTGTTTTCAGAATGAATATAGCTGGGAACCGCGTGTGTTCCCGTTCAAGTTTTTCAAAATAAAGCAAACAAGCGTGACATTTCGTAATTACGAATCAGATTTCATTGTGGCCAAGGGCTATTAGCGCAAAGGTCAGCTATGATGAGGGGACGGATCCGAACGAAAAGCGCTTTTAATTAGTGCTTCAAACAGGTGACCGATTTCATGGGAAGCAGCCAACCAGAGGGCAGCAAGACCTGCTGGGATCCCAGTTGTTGGATGTCCGCCTTTGAACATGGAGGTAAGATATTTCGTACAAGAAGCTAGCACAGAGGTTTTTTTTTAAAAAAAAATTGGTAATTGCGGTGATTACATATAGGTTTGCCACACTTAGTGCTCCGAAATGATCATTTGTCTGAATGGCTATCAGTTACCTCATCCATGGCCTGCCTTTGATACGAGGCGAAATTGCAAAGGCCTTGGATAGGCTTTCGATGGAAGGGGGAATCCTTTTCACTCTTTGAAATGTTTGAGACATTCAGGATGAGGTTCCCTGCTGAGACCATTTCTGCCTTTTGAAAACTTACCTGACAGATTTCAGACGAAAAAGATAATAACAATTCGTCTCACGAGGTTCTGCCTCCATTAACACCCTCAGGGATTATTATAAGAATAGTTAACAACCTTGAAATTAAGCGAGAAAAAATGTGCGCTAATTTCTGATTTTTTTTCTTTCTCCAAAACCGAGAGGGTGTCTTTTAAACGCCACGGACTAAATATAAACCGAGATGGGTATTTTGCGAATTAATTTAGTAATGCATGTTGAGTTATCCTCTTCTCATTTCTTCCATTTTTTACTAATGGTAATCCCTTCTTCATCCATAACCTTAATTACATTTTCATTTCGGTGCCCTTCACGCAATTAGTAATGCAAATAAATGTAGGACTTTGGACTACGTAGCAAATGGAGTGAAATGAGCCGGATTTTTTGTCTGAACCATTTAAATATTATAATGAGTATCACGTTGCATTGGGAGAAGAAGTAAGGGATGCATTTTAGTAATGGTGAATTAAATAATGCATAAATATTAAATGCCTTTCTTAATTTTAATGAACTGCGTGTCAATTAAACATGCCATGTGGTTTTTGTGGTTTTGAAACCGTGTCTCCTGTACACTTTCAGTGACCGTTGCCCATATGACAGATTTTTGGACTTATTTTTTCCCTCCAATAATGGATATTACAGAAATGCATATTTAATGCAATGTGTGCTCTTCAATTGCAACACCATGTTTAGAGATCTGCATTCTATTTCTATATACTTAGAAGAATTTACTAATAAAATGCTAGTTAATAGGTATACTAGTATATGTGCTCAATTTCGGTCTTATCTATCCTTGATTTCGTATAACACAATTTTTTAACCCATTAAATTTACACGCGTCGACAACGTTTATTGAAGAAATGTTCATCAGTTTTCAGCCAAAGGGGCCAAATTGATTTGGATATTACCGGGTATCATGCTCGTTTGCATAATAGGGAAAAAAAAGGGGGGAAAGCGAATTTTGCATAAGTATTAAAGGGATTGTATTTCTGGAAACGAGAGATTTTTGTATCGAAGGCTTGCAATATAGTATAAGGTATGAACGTACGTTCATAACGTGTGTAGAGAGGTAACATCCTCGTTTCATAGAACCCAAACTATTTCCAATTTGCATTTCTATGTATGTTTTGTGGCAATTTGAAGAGTGTTTACGAATGTTTCCCTTATTTCACAATCAAGATAACGAGGAGTAGCACCTGCTACTTTCCAACACGACCTTATCTTGGGTCTGCCTTTAAGGTTTCTTCAGTCTTCAAATTTGTTAAGACGACGTTTTGGGAGTTTGGGATTTTGGCTTATCGTTCATCAATGCGAATTTATATGATGCGTATTTTCATCTTGACACTTCTTGGTGTGAAGATACCATGGGGGTCTGAGTTCAGAAGACAATCTTCCCATTTGTTATCAATGGCACAAATCTGGGCCACTTCTTAATAGACAAGTATAATGTAAAAAATAATCATATCGGTTTTTTTTCCAACTAACTTATGTTTGCAATGTGTTAACTTTGCAATATTTATGGATAATAACTTAGGTTTGGCGAAAATTAAATAGATATGTTCCTTGAAGGAAAACTATTCATTCCCTGTGTTCCAGAGGTCACACTGCCGTGTTATTATCAGATATTATCTCAACTATTTCTGAAATCATATTATGTATAAGCAACAAAATCAGCAAAACCATTTCGACCAAAGTTCATTTGAAAATCGTTATAATTTCTATACAGAATTCAAAATAGCATATTTTAGTTACTTAAGATTCGTTTTTAACCGATCGATGTTTTTTAAACCACATTCCCAAGGAAACCCAGTGTAAATTTCAGTGAAATGACCTAAAGGTTGCAAACACCCTCGTCAGTGCCATAACCTGTATCGTTAGCTTGACTCCTTACAAGTTTCGCAAGAGTTTGAGTAACTTGTTGTGACGTTTTTCCAGTAAAACCATTTTAATATCCTCTTACATCTATCACCTTCCTTGCATGAAACTAGTACCACCTTTTTAACTGTCTGTAAGCAGCCACAAGGAAAATGCTGTTTGAAAGTTAATTTTTCTGAAAAAGGCATAAATGAGACTCCCTGTTATGCAAACTGATGGTCCGAAGACATGAACCTTTATCCTTTTTTCTCATCAGTTCGTTTTTCCCCTTCGGTTTTTTTCTATCTTTTTTATTGTTGTTGCAAATAATGAGCAACGTATACCTTTAGGAAAATTGCCACATGCTGAGCAGCAATAGGCTTGTCTGCATACTATTACATAAAGCATAAAGATTGAGGGTAGTGGTCATTTTTCTCTAGAAATTGCTAATTATGATGGCAGTTTTTTTTTTATTCTGTAACCATTCTCAGGCTTTTTTTGGACATCAGCCATAATATAACACGATGCCCATTAGCAAATTGAAATACACCCTTGCAACGAAAAAGTGATGGAGAAGGAAAAGGAGGGGGGTGCAATTATCAAAAAAATATTTGCAAAAAAAGGGAAAAAAATGGGGAGTTTTAGCGATCACTTTCATATTGTTTTGAAGTGAGTATCGCCAGTAGATTTTTAAATATTTGAACATTCCAGTAAATGTAAGACCGCGCGGGTCGTCTTACAGTAAATTGTAATCAGAACCTTGTATTGTGTAGGCTACACGCTGGGTTGCATCCACTGATGTGACATAGGAATTAAACGAAACAGCACGATTTTTTACTGGTCCAAACTTTTTATAAAAAAAACGTGGACCAACATTACAGATGGTGGCATGCCTAAAAACTGGTCGACTGCACCCCTCCCAGCTACCCAACAACCACACAACCAATAGCTAAACAAGAAGTTTTTGACCAATAGACGATTACTGAGAAATGAAGGAGGTGACTGTCCATTATCTATATCTTGCAAAATTAGACCAGTTTTTATATTCTTATCAATGTTATGAAATTGTTTTCTTTTAAAATTTGTACTCCCTGTTGTCACCATGATGATAACAGTCAATCGGGTGTAGTTATTATATTTTCTTCACCGCATTGAAAGTCTTTCTGGAGAAGTTTATTAAGCAATAGGTCAGACGTTATCAAATGTACATTTCAAGATAAGTGTATTCCACCTCTGGATTCGGGGCCAAAATGCCGCCACAAAATCCATTGGAGGGAATTGGAAATGACTAAGATGGCGACTGATCACTCTTAAATTGAGAATAGGGAGGAGGTCCTTGGTAATTAATGAATGGGGAGCCCGATTGTTTCATCGATTAATGCAACGGAACTGATCGAGTTTTGGGTGTCATTTACTTTACGTCTTTTCATGAGTACTCCAATTATGTGCGTGCACAATGGTCAGCAAAACGTGCCCCGAATGGCCAAACGATGCTCGCGAGGAATGCATCCCAATTAAAAGCATTTAGGCCAAATGATATACAGGTCAAAAGGGAGTTTAATGGAGGTGGGGACCGATTTTCTAACACTGCTGCTTCTGCCAGCCCTGGCCATGAATGTGTATGGAAAGATACGTCGAAAATCTGCTGCCGACGGAAAAGCTAATCAATAGTTCTGCTTGAGCTGGATGTGAATAAAACGGGATTATGTTTAAAAGACACGCTGCTCTAACGTAAACGCGACTTGTGCGCAGCGTACTGCAAAACTAATGGGGTGAGAGTAAAATGTGATAGCAATCCGAAGAATGATCAGAAGCTCGGTAATATGGCATTGGGGAATAATAAGACTTCCTAATGATGCCTCCGCTAGATGGCACACAATGTTACCTTTTGGAACTTCTATTCAGGAAGCAGAAACGGTTAATATCTTATGCCATCTTTAACCCATTTTCTACCTATGATTATTTATGAAAAGCATAACATGAGTCGATGTGTTGCAGGTTTTTAAATCGATATAACGACAAAAATATCAAAACTTGATGGTTGCCCGATCAAGATTAACGACTTCATACATTCTTGCAGCTGTTTAATATTGCTTTTCTTGTAGTGTAATGATCAATCTACTCACCCATCTATTTGACTACGAGTTTGCAATATTTTTAGTCATGTTTGGTATAGACTAGATTGTAATACTGGTTTCAGCTTTAGTGTCAACAAAAGCCAGAACGTAGAGTCCGGTTCCATTGACCCTTTCGTGGTAAAAGCAAAAGCATGGTTTTGTGCTAAGGGACCATCCACTTAGTAAAACTTAAACTAGTTTTAGTAAATGGCTACACTTGTCATGGGTTTAGCCTTATTGAAGTTGCACTCAGGCGTCATAAAACACCAAATAAATAAGCAATATAATAGCGTAATGGCAGTTTGGCCTGGATACTCAACTTCCCAAAATCCATAAAGAATACACGCAAGCGGTCACTTTTGTATAATTTTGGTTATTTCGTCGATTCTGGCTTCATGCCAATGCCATAGTGTAGGCTTTTTAGGGATACCTCAGATCCATATACTGTGCATGCCAGCTTGATACAGGTCAGTGGCTATGTGTTTAGCCTTGCAAATGAGGCTTAGACGATGTGCAAACAATGCATTTCATATTTCTAGACCACGCGAATAGATGTCATTTCCCGAAGTGCTTTCATTGCAATAGATACAAGTGTGATAAATAAGTATTCTTCAAACAATTTTATTGATTGCAGTGACCTGATGACGGGTGTTGACAAGTGCTCAGTACTCGTTCATGGCCCCTCATGGATTATTCACCAGAAAAAAGTTATACATTATAATTGACTTTTGTCAATATTCGCTCGAAACTGTCATACACACGTTTGGTAGTTATGACAAGTTTGCACGAATTGGTCCATGGATACCAGTGTTCAGGTAAACGAACATCTGAAAATGTCTTCCACGAGTAGTCTTCATGTCAGAGTTGTTGTGTAATGTTTCCAAACGGATGCCATACAAGGGCTTTTGGAAATGGTTCCTATATTCTCTTCTTTAGCATTTTTTTTTCTCTCCAGAAGTTTCTTTATCATCAATATCGTTTCTGGTTTCAAAAATGCTAACGGCTTCAAATTCTTTCCATGAATGTTTATTTTCAATCTTTAGGAGATCTTGTAAGAAAACAATCTTCTGGTTCATTGAACCGACATTTCCTTCGAAGCTTATTGTGTGTATAATAGCTAACCCGTGACCTTGCCTTGCAATACAGTAATGCGATTTAAAGATCTCGCAACCGTTGTCAATAACATTGTTCAGTTTTTCTTGTAAAAATATGAAAAGTAAATATTTTTATAATAACGAACACATCGTCTGGTCTAGATGGATTCAAATCGATCACGTCTTACCTCAGGGGCATAGGCCTGTATGGTAAAAGTGTCATTTTCTAGAATTCCACAAAACTTGACGCATATAGCCCGTGAATCAATACTTCTATTTATAATTTTAGTTAAAATGAAGAGATTTTGCTCGAGATATTGGTCACTAGCCATTAGCATTAGCTTTAAAACAGGATATTGTTTTTTTTTTTTTTTTTTTTAGAAAAAAAATGCAAAATTTTTGAATTCACCAGCAGGTGTTAAACACAAATGTCAATGATAACCAAGCTCTGAATTTCGAACATGAAGATTACAACTTCTGAAGTAAGGCAAGCATTCTGTGCTTAATTTTGTGCAAATGTTTTTGTTTGCCATTGTTCTTTAAAACTGCAACCTTTTCCGTTCATGTGATCAATACGCTTTCTTCCATGGCAAATGTTGCAATTACCACGCGTGAGATGTTTTGCAACAGAACATTTGCTCTGGAAACATGGGCATATTGAGAAGTTTGAATATTGAACAAAGCTGCGTAAAATATTGAGCAATTGCTTTTGTATACCATCTTTTAGTGAAAAACAAATGGCTCAATCGTGCGTTCTAATTAACCCTAGCTCGCATTTTACGCAATTAAAACAAACCCCCGTGGTCATTGTTAAAAGTTCAAGGATCGCAGTTGTCATGACATGATATAGGTTCATGGTTTATTTGCCGGTTGGAGAGGCACACATAGAGAAACGTAATTATTTTCAATAAAAATAAATGCGAGGCCTGCGTCTAAAACCCAGTCTTCTTTCACTTGGATATCATTAGCAAGTTGCGTTTAACTGCCAGCGGTATGCTTTTTTCAAACAAGATGAAATCTCACAAATGATCAATTTTTAATGAGCAGAAACTCTTGTTTTTGCATGTTTTCGTATGTGGTAAGACAACAAAAAAAATCGTGTCCAACTAACCAAACTACATTCTTTTAACTGGATTTTTCAATGGGCTGGTTTACTCGGTGGTGGCTCTACATAGCAAATTAGTCGACCATAGGTTTTATGCATGTGAACGCTTCGATGGGGCCGAAATGAGGAGATAAAAAATAGCCCAATTATATGGATAAGAGAGTCCATCTGTATCCTGGCCAAGTGATAAATGAGTTTGTTGGAAATGGGAACGAAAAAAAAGACCGAGATTACGGTCAAAAACAAATGAAAATTTATTGTCTTATGTGTTTAAAACTAGAGAGGCGAGTACCCCTAGCTAAAACATTTATATCAAAAACTGCTTCTATTTCGATGAATTATGCTTCTTATCCTAGATAAGACAACCAGACTCATTCGAGTGTCCTTTACAAGTAGCGACTAATGAGGACATTCCACGCGGTCAAATACGAAAAATCTAAGAAAGTATTTCGATATTAGCATAAATGAAAACATTCAACTGTGTTTGTGAGACATGGCTTGACTTGGTTCTGTTCGATAACTTTTTTGTAACAATCAGAAATGGCTGAGGTCATGATATGACACCACCACGCCTATAGGTTGATTCCCAGAAATATATTTTAATATTCATTTGTTTTCAAACGCATAAATTCATGAGATGCCAGGGATTGTGAGCTGCCTATCCATCATTCACATTTCTATACTAAGGTAACTTGGTTAGGATTGAATTTTTCATGGAAGGTGTGACCTGTTTAACTCCCTATCGGGATCGTGAAACTTTCCAATTAAATTTGGTCATTATATACAGTTGATGGAATTCAATTTCTGTATCCTATTCAGTTAAGCACCAAGATGGTTAGGGACCAAGCCATTTAATATGACATATACATATAATAATAATAATTTGGATTTGCACACATAAGAAAAGCATTTTAACATTAGTAGGAATAACGTTAACACTGGTTAGCTGTTTTGGCAAAAATACGCTGAGAATCAGATTTGAAACCATTTTTGAGGACTGTTAATTTTAAACAGGATATCAATCAAGATTTTATCAAGAAATGATATGTATAAACAATAAATGTATTTTCTATTTGTAAGCAAATGCCAAAAGGAAGTTTATCACATGTACGAGATAGCTGAGAGTACCGCTAGGGCTCGCTTCCCGCATCAAGCAAGTTGGGCCTCGGGAAACTTACAACATAAAACAAGATCATTGGCAAGTTTCTCGTGATACGAAGCATATAAATTGATCAGTTTAAAGGCACTACAATAGTGCCGAAGGCGAAATGTTGGCAATGGTTAAATTCTCGTAACAATTTCTACTGACCCGCACTGCGTAGGTCTGCGCAGAACTTATTATACCACAGGCAAGACGGAATGTTAGACACGAAACAGATAAAAAAAACTGGATTTTTACAGCCCCAAACTTAATGAAGCCAAGTATGCAGGTGTAAGTGCATGTTGGGCGACAAAGAAGCAAAGACTCGTTGTATTGTATACGACTGCTGAGCCTGTCAGAAGCCGGTTAACCTTTAAAAGCTGGTTCCATATAAAAAGTCATTTGAACAAGTTTGTTAATTTTAAAGAGCAACAAGCACTTTTAAAAAGGTCGTTGTTTATAGCAGGTTGTAAATATGCTGTTTTTTCCCCCCACCTTTTAAAGTCATTTTGTTTTCAACAGCTTCAAGGTGTCGCGTTTTAGTAATCTGCTATACAGAACCTTTTGACCAAAACATTATAGTTCAAACCAAAAAAAATCAATAAAAACGATATTTTTTTAAATAGCGGTTAAGTAAAATTTAAATCGCGATTCATTATCTAACTCGGGTGGTCTGATTTCACTTCGACGACGCCATGAAACAATGCGCAATGTTTGCGAGAGAATGGTGAGAAAACTAAATCGACCTAGATTCTAATTTTTCAATAGTTTTAATGTTACTAACCTCTAATTAAAACAATTTATTTTTAATATAATGCACAGTTTATAAGGATATATAATTACTACATTTTGGTAACTGGAATATTTCTTTAATTAACTAATATGATTCCAAACAGCTATACATAAATAAACAAAGAAATTATAGAACGGAATTGTGTAAGTTATCATCTCATCAATAAATTCTCATATTTGAAAATGCAGTATTATTTTAACCTGCAAACTACACTGCTAAAAAAAAATTAGGAGATATTTCAAAATGAATATGAAGATATTTAAGAGATTTTGAGCAGTAAAGTTTTCAATGATCTATTACAATCCTGCAATTTATATTAATTAGAAGGTTATTAATGAAGTAAAATTTTACTTAAACAAAAGTAAAGTGCGAATATAACTAAGTTATGCATATTTTGCTTTAAAAGTTGAGATATATATATATATATATCAGTAAATTAAATAAAGTGATTGTAAGAGGACGGTGAAATGTAACTCAAATAATATTTATTCATTAATATAAATTTAATTTTCTAAATGCAATGCTGAAAAATGCTAATATAAAGATAATTTAAAGCTAATATTAGTTTTGTTGAATAGAAATTTAAAGAAATTAATTTTATTTTTAGAATAGAATATTCTTGTACAGTTTCAGGGCAGTTTATGCAGTATATATAGTTGTGGTATATAAAATATCGGTCAATAACGTATACATTTTGATTAATTTGATGAAAATCTCTACATTGATTAAATTTCTGTTAAAATATATCCAATAGCTATTCAAGCCAAAGCCTCCAGACTACATGCATGTCCGCTGTCTGAACAGCAATGTCATGGCCATTGTGTTTTTTTTTTGTTCGTCCACAATGACAAGGATTCTCTTAACAACTACATGTGCATTTACACATGTTTTAATGAAACGACATTTTGCCGTCAGAATATAGATAACTTGCGTCGTTGCGCCATGGGAGCAGTTATTGCCTTTTTTTAAAGAAAAATACGTAGTTAGAATGAAAGTCACGAAGTAGAAGAGGGCTTGACCGGTTAGTTTATACAGAAAGAAATATGTTTATGACCATCTACTTGAAATATACGACATAACCATTCAACATTTATATATATTCCGCTACAAGTTGCAAATTTTTAATCTAGCGACAAGTAATAATTCAGTGTGCATAAAGAATGACATTACAAAATCTTGTTCAGCAATAAACAAAGTAATGAGATATAGCAAAACTATTTGCGAACATCCTGCAAAGACTATGGGGAGACAGAGTAGACATTTTCGGCCAATTTAAAGAATCTGTAGTGAAGCAAAACTCGACATAAAATACTTCAGTTAGTTGTCACACTTCATGTTATGTCTGTGCCTTGATTTCGTTAACTTGGGTGTTGATTCTGGTAATATTTCTGATAGTGAAACTTTTAAGGGATATTTACACAAAAGTTGGAAGTTTATACTATGTTTAATTTCGAATTTAAATTGTTATTTTAACCAAAAAATCGAATTAATGTAATACTTAACTTCATCTTACCATATACGAGTTCTCAAACTTGTCATTGCCAAACGTACAGAACTGAAAAATGGTATGTCATTTTTTAAAATAGCATCTTGCCAATCCTAGACAAAATCACCTTTTTATCTTCAACCCTTGCAGCAATGCGTTTTTAGCAATAATGCTTGAATACCCATTCAGAGCGTATAATGATCCGATGCCAAAAACTATGAAGTTTTTATTGGACGATGAATGCCAAGAGAATCTGGCAAATTAATGTTTTGCCAAAAGAGTTATGTGGAGCCATCCTGGGCGGTTATCGAGGAATTTCAAACTGACTGAAGTTAAATATCTGAAGAAAACACTCTTTAAGTAATATGTCAGAGAGTACTCGATGGCTTTGATAGTTGCACGACCCCATGGCACTGGTATTTCTGATATTTTCATATTAAAAACTGCTTCGGGAGCACCGAGCTTCAAGATTAATGTTCTTTCCGCATCATCCATGGGAAGAAAATTTCCTCCAATCGATAATTCTCTTACACGAGTAAAACTGCATTGCAAAAAGATTAATTCGTATTAGGTAAAGGAGAGCAATCAGAGTTAAGCACTCAGGTTTAAAGAGAAAATTGTATTCCTACTGAAGAAAATCAATTCACGAAAAAAACGAGAATTGCACAACTTTTCAGCAAATGAGCTGGTGCTAGTTGTCCACAAAACAAATAGTATAATTCAAAGTCTTCTAGAATCCGTGGTTTTACTTTTCCTTTGAACATTGCTGAACTGATGCACAAATTTTAACTCGTTTCAGGTGGTTTAAGAATTGTTACAAATTGGCTGCCTACTATTGATGTCGGAATTCTGTGAATTAATTGAGCATCAAGGATACCGTCGAGGCAATGAATGAAAGTTGATAGTTGGCTGGAACTTTTGAAAAAAAATTCGTGAAATTTATCAAAGTTTGAGTGATTGCTGGGCAGTAAATTAGTCATCACGGCCATTCATTCGGTGCTTCGAGGGTCCTTCATTCGGGATATGGTAAGCGGATCCTTAAATTATAAGCACGTGATTTTCATTTTCAATTTTTCAAATATGCTAAATTGCTGTCAATAATGGCTGTCCATTGAAAGTTGATAACAGGTCACGGCGCATTTTTCTTGTATTAAATTGCTTAATGACCGCAAACGGTCATGGCACGAGGCTGCGTTGCCTTTAATGACATTTTAATTGATCGATTGGTCTGAAAAGCTCCATTTGTAAAAATAGGGTAGGCAATGCTCTCATCTCCGCTAATTATCTAACTCTGGCATTAGAGGAATGATTAGAAACTCATAAATGACATCTAACTTTTATCAGGATATGAGGTTTCTGCGCCGGCTTTTAATTGCAGTTAGGAAATGTGATTTTAATGTTTTAATTTTCCTTCTGGCTACTTCATTTGGTCGAATACGTCCATTATGCGGTTGGTCTTGCGCAGCACAATCCATGCTCGCTATCCGTCATAACCCAGTGCTAGCAACCTATCTAACGACCAAACCTTCCTATTGAGGCCACAGTAAATGGTCACCGCTGAAACCGCTCTCGGCTTCATCATTTCCGTCCTGGTCAAGCCTAATTGTCCCGCGCTGTTGATTCTTGCCTTGCCAGCTATGTTCGTCGAAAATGCGTCAGACTATGTAATCACACGTACTAATAATAATAACAGTAATCTACTCTGCAAGTCAGCATCCCAATTGGAAGAGAGCGAGTGAGTGAAGCTATACAAAGTGAGTGAGCTTGAAGAGAGCATCTCATTTCAGAAATTGATGCAACTTTCCGCCTACAACAATACAGACTGCCAAGGAGACTGTAATTTGGTCAGCAATCCACCACGATTACAGATTGCAGAAGAGCGTGATCGATGTGAAATGTTGATAATGAATGCATCAATTCAGTCCATAAATGCCTCGTCACGAATCGATTGACGACTTTTCAACAGATAGCAGTGTTCACGTTCAGCTAATGAGGGATATCTGCATGGTTAAGTAAATCCACTTCTTGCATCCAGTTTTCCATTGCTATGACTCCAAATGGAACTGATGTACACAATGACATTTATATATGCAAGTCCAGCAACACGTTACAAGTATTTTCAATTTAATGATATCCAATTCAAATCAAGTGCTTTGATATTTGTATTTGTCAGTTGATTAATTGGCTTAATTGGTTTTTCACAACCTATACTCTGTAACTATTGTTCATGGTGGCTTACAAAGTCATACAGTAATTATGAAATTATGAAATTAGTTGCAATCTTAAAAACATCCAAATAGTAGGATTGTCAGTAGAAAACTTTAAACTTTGTTTGTCCCATTCATTACATTTAATGGCTCGATGCCTTTGATGGCTTCATATCTATTTTGATAGATTACTCGTGTTTCCCAAGGCGTCATATATACATTAATAGCGAAATCACATAAATTTAAAACATGATGGATTTTTATTTTCATGTAAATGTCCATAAAATAAACCAGCCCAGAACGTGTCCTGAAGTTCCTGGGGCTGGTCAGCAAGTGCATGTATTGTACTAGACATAGACGCGGAACACGTTAAGTGAAATAAATGGTCAGATTCCCTGAAAGTTAGGGGAGATTGATTGCCTGATAGCGTTGTAAAAAGGCGCTGTTATTTTTTTTTTCAGCTTCGTCCCCCTATTTTTTAACTTAAATAAATCACCCATCCAGAATGGCAATTTCTCAGGTAATCTTGACACGATTACTAATAGGCCAATATATCTCACAGCCGTTATAAAATACGACTTATCTTGCAGGCCTTGCTTTATTTTACATGGCTAGGATTTGCAAGGTTTGCCAACTCAAATGCGATTTTAATTTCAGGGAATCTGAGCCACATACCAACGTCATCTTGGTGCAGCGTCATAACCTACCTCTTTCATTTTACTGTGTTTATCCACAATGGTATTGAATCAAATGTATTTTTGTGCATTCGTTTTAAATACAAAGATGAATTTGGAGAATTCGTGTCAAACCATGTAGTTGACATTTTGAAAAGCATAATGTCGGCTTATACTAGCAAGATCTAAGGTTTATACCTTTTTGGATCATAATTAAGCAATAGTTTCAGAAACATTATTATATGGTTTCCAAAAGATGTATTTTAAGATAACTTTGAAAAATCTTTATTAACTCAACAGTATTGAAAACTGTTGGCAATTAATGTTAATTGTTTACTGTCAGTATGAGTTATGCTATCCAAGCAGGTTTTAAAAGCTTATTGCATTAAAAATATATGGAAAAGGAAAGAAAATTAACCATTTCATAGGCTTTACTGATTATGTTTGCAATATCCTGAGTGTTCTAGTTATTCCCAGCATGCAGCTCTTTGATGTAGTTGAGCAAAAAAATCGATGTGTGGATCACGTTTCGGCTCAGGATTGCGTTTTATATAATAAATTAGATCAACTAGTACAGATGTAGTATTAGCGTAAAATTTCGTTCAACCTTCTATTATACTTAAAATACTGTATAAACGTATGCAACATAGACCTACGTTCCTTTCAACTTTTGGAGAAGCTTGCTTTGAGTGAGGAGGGCTTAAACTTAAAACGAAATAAGGAGCAGGTACATGTATTGCGTACCAAAGTAGAGTTTACAGGGTGCACAAACTTGCCACCTGAAACTATGCCTGACACACCCTGTAGCCTGAACTGAACTGAACTGAAGTGTAGCAAATCCTTTATGACGGACCCTCCATAGGAGGCGCTACCATAGCCAGAGCAGAGCAAATTGCCCTACGCTGTGCTACTCTTCCACGAGCCATGCACTGCAACCAATCGTATATGCCACCAAGTGAAGGTACATGATTATTTTAAAAGGTGATAAGCTATAAAAAATACGCCAGACCATAAATCAAATACGAAATTGAAATTCAATCATTTAGACGCATGGTTAGACATACATTTAATCGATGCTTTATTTGGCAGCTCTCGAGCATAAATATGCTCGCGTGAAATCGATTTGAAATATTTATTGCATTGTTCAGCTAAAATTTAAATTGAGGCCACTGAACACATTTTGATTACAATATTTTTACCCATCTGGATGCTGACACTACTACATATAGGTATAAAAGTTCATTTGCACTTGGCTATGGGCAAGAGAAATTCTATAGCCTCAAAGCTGAATTTGCTATCTACTTTAAACTGATTAAATTTAAAGTGAGGCTAGGCATTACGTTTCTTTAGGATTGAATGTAGATGTGCTTACAAATACTAAAATACTCGTACTGTAGGCTTCTTATTGGCTACATTGAAACAATGAATGTATGTAACAATAGATTTTCTTTTTCTGTTTGTTTTTACTACACATTGTAGGCTTTAAGAGTTCACAAGTAAGACTGTCTACCACAGTGCATTATACATAAGGTTTTGATGTTTGCACATATTAACATATTAGTTAACGAAATGAATGCCTAGCCGTAATGAGGTAACGCCAGGACTGCCAATGCAATTACTACAAGGCGATCAAAACAATTTAAAATCATTAATACGTTGTCACCGACTAATTAGAGCTGATGGTTTAATTAAAGGATGCAATTAGGCTTGCGCGGTTTTATACTTGACAGCACAACATGGCTGTCTGTTACAGGCATAAAAATGTGTTAAGAAAAATAGCCCGCCCGTTTCTATATATAGCATTTCTAGAAAATGGGCAAGCTTTTTTGTCGTTATCCTAATATTTAAGCGAACACGGTGTAGATTGAATGTAAAACAAAGCAAATTTATTTTCCTCGTTCGAGTTTGCAACAACTGACATTATATTTTTTACGTGACAACAATGTCAATGGGAAATGCACTTGAGCTCAGCCATCCATATAGGCTTACGTTTCATCCGTGTGCGGGTATGCATGCTTAAAATCCTAATTTTTTATGTTCATAAATCTTCTTCATCCACGTATATATTTAGACCATTATTCTTAACGCGCTCATTCAATCTTTATTACCCTAAACCGCATCATAATTTAACCATCCCAATTAGTCGTTGATGAGTTTCGTCGAGTGTACAAGGTTTTATTTACATTTCAGATAAAAATGAATTATAGGATTTAATATCTTCAGAGAAGTATACCGACATCATGAGACGATATGGATTTTCATAAATTTTCCTAACGTTTCCTAAAGTTTAATCAAAAAGTGTCTTGCACATGTGAATAAATCCGAGGAAAAGCTTTGAGGTTAGTGCTATATGTTTTAACAGCGTCGATCATTCTGATATACATGTTTAATGGAATAGCTAGCTATTCATAACATATATTGAATAAGACTAGGAATAGCAAAGGATTTCACTTCTGTATTCTTTGTTGTGCTGAAACGTAGCTCTTCCTCATAGAAAATCAGCAAATGTTCATTCGTATTCTTTAAAGATATATTGCTATAGCTCTCTAGAGGTCAAAGCCCATAATTCTCGAAAGCCAAAATGAGATAACTAAAATGTTGAGCTTTACAAAATTGTTTCGCAAAATAAAATACAAAAAAAGCAATTGAATGATGAGGTTTTTTTATCTTGTGTTTTCACACATGGTAATTTTCATTTCTGCGAATGCTATGCAGAAATAGGAACCATAACGTCCAAACATTTTTTAAATGAAATTTTCATTCGAAAATCGGTCATTCTGAACAGTCCTATATGAACACAACATTCGGTTTGACGAAGTAACATTCACTTTTAATCCACTTTCAAGCACTTAACTTAATTAAATGTGTCGATTTGAAACGTTAAAAAAAGTTTCAATAACATTCTCTGGTGTGTGTATTGGGTTTTGTGCAGTATATTACACAATGCACCCTTGTACATCATTTCTCCAATAATGCTAAGGCTATTACAGCATTAATTCTCCCGCTGGTTCTTGTCACTGTACAATTTGCCAAAATCCCAATTTCGCCAGTTTATTGGCGAGTTTCGCTGTCGGATTCAATTGAAAATCTCGCTTTTTCAACGAACTGCTTCCTTTTTTTTTTCTTTATACAAAAACTTTCCATTTCTTAAGCTTCTCCTAATGGCTTTTACCACGCAACTGACCACAATTTATATCACATCTTCTCATAAACTCGTATCGTGAAATTTGGCAACTGTTGAACACCTGCAAAGGTAAACCCTTGGCACGAAAACCTAGCCGACCGAATATTTATAAGGTAATCAACCGCATTTGCATCGTTTTCAATCTTTTGGTCCGCACCGAGTCGACCTTTTCCCTGTTTCAAATCACGGCGAATGCAATTATTTTCAAACCTCAAATGAATAAATAATCCTTGGCGTATAGCTGAATTTTCTTATTAGCAATGGAGAACTGGTCTCGGCAGAAGACGTAAATTTCACTCGTATAACCCATGCAGTGATTTGCATCATGGATAAGGGTTGAAATATATAGCAAGAGGAGGCAAGTTCTGTATATGTACATGGGTGTGGGGCTACCTATAGACACTGTATGGAAGGCATGACGTTGCCACGCATGGCCTACCTGCCATTCGCAGGGAATACTGGAAAAGTTTAACGATGTGCTTAAAACATAAAATTCCAAACAATGGCTCATAATTTTGAAAAACGCTTGCATTAAATGCGAAGAAGGTGCAACTGCGAACGCGTCCTCAAAGCAAGAGACGATGGAAACAGCATTTAATTCACTTTCCTTTTAGTATGAGGAGGGTTTCAAAGTGAAATTCTCGAGGAAAAACAACGTGCACTTGGTCGAGATAGGCAATCTTGAGCTTGTTTTCAGGTATTAGTCGTGCTTTTTCGGCTACTTAACGAATGAGCTTTCAGCGTTAGCGTTGTAAACGCGATCAAATCGACGAATCCAACAAGATGCTTTGGAATTCCCCAAACTTGCAACCATGTTTTCAACCGCTGAAACACATCAGCAATTAAGGAGAAACACTTCTGTCCTATATCACAATTCAGTTGTTGGCGTATTTTTACGCTTTACAAACAAAACAAAAAAATCCCCGATTATCCGCTGAGGCAAGCATTAAGCTCGATTACTTTTGGGTATTGGGTATTAAATAATGTACTTGTTTCTGACATTGCATTAATTGACAGATTTCAACACGAGGGAATACTATTGCACATACTATACTTGTAATTTAATTTGGAGCGAGAACATTGCGGAAAAACTAAAGCGTGCGACGTCCAGAAAGTTTTGAAACAAAGTTATACAGTACAAAAGGTAATAAAACTTCAAATTACTTCTCGAACATGATTTGCTGTGTCTTGGAGCACCATACAAGAATACACTGATAGGGGGTTGCAGCCAAACCCACGTTTAATTGTGCTGTTTCTCGAAAAAAGAAGAAAGGTGAGCAATTTGGACACCTAACTAACCTTTTCGTTGAGAGACTTGATGATAAAACCTATATAGGTTTGACTAATTGCATTTAGAAGCGATAAATATAAACATTGTTTTTTAGCTTTTTGCTTGCTAACGAATGCTCGGCAACATTCATGAGGGTTCACTGTCATGAGGGGTGACATTGACTGGTATTAAACTGGAGATACAATTTTAATGGTAATATCTACATGTTCTTTAGCATCCCTCGTTATTTCCAGTCTATCAGCAAACTGTGCATCAATATTAAGAATGAAATTAATAAAACCTAACGATAAAAGATCTTGCCGATTGCCATTTAACATCGTTGTGTAATTTTCAATTTTGTTGTTTTACATTAATCATGTATGTACAGTAGTGTAACTTGTTTAACTATTTTAAAATACAACAAATGAAACAAATCACATTGTAAAAAGAAGCATGGTTCAAGCCACTCTGCATCCCAAGGAAACTCGTGAAGTGTAATAAAAATGGCATGATCAGAAATCATCGTGATTTGAATGTGATGATTTTGTGCGGTTGTGACAGGTTCAGGGAAGCGCCCTATAATAGGCGCGAGCCTAATCATTCCAGCACTGAATCGACGAAATCTCCAATGTCCAGCGGCTATTGAACTGGAGAGCAGGATGACGATTCATAAATTCCCGTATCGCGTTGTTCTCAGCTATACCCAAGGCACATCAGCCGAGGATTTCAGGCTATGTATAATGGAGTAAAACTATTCGATGATTGTTGCATTCATCACATAAACCTCGCTGACATAGCAGTTTTATGCAAATTTATGGTCTGGCTTCTTCATTCATTGATGGTTCGGGCAGCTGCGGGGCTCGGCTATAGCTTATAATTGGACCTGTGGGATACATGTGTCTTTTTTTTTCTTCTTCTCTTTTCTTTCCTTTCCCTCCCTTGAAGAAGCTAGCCCAAAAATGTATCTTTGGTGATCGGAGAAGTCTATAGTCATGCAAATTGAAGTTACTGCCCATCTCGGTTCTGGTACAGACAATGGCCATGCAGGCCTGCTTATACGCTCAAGCTATAAGTGCGATTGATTTTCCCTTTGGAAACAATGAAAGCAAGAGGGCTATTGGCCAAAAAAAACTCGGAGGTTGAATACCTGCAGGACTGAATTCTAGGAGTGAGCACCTGGGAGCAATAGTGAGAGATAAAAGGAGTGCGATCCTCGATATTTGGAGAAAGTCAAAGAGACTTCATTATCGTCCCTTAATGGGACAATGGATTGCCGAGCAGAGGCCAATAAAATAAGAGCTTCTTTGCATGGAAGACCTTAAGGGATGGATCCTGACCTCGCTATGTTATGCTCAAAATTTGAAAGACACGTAAGAGCATTTTGGAAAAGAAAGAAAAAACAACAACTGGGATTTAAGTACTATGGCTACAGCGCTATACAACGAGCATTTCTTCTGAGACAATAAACAAAAAATGTCGCAATTTTTAGATAAAAATGTCTTTAGAAAAATGATCTACTCGATGAAAGTTGGCATCAGATGACTGATGACAATAATAGCATCACATGACAACCGCTTTTCTACCTTCGAAGCATTTCCATATTTTTTCATCGGAGCAAAAATTGAGTTTAGTGATATCGGAATATATTGCAATCTTTAATTTGCAAATGCCTCTGTACATCTCTCTTTATTTAGAATGGCCTTCAGATTGTTGGACAGAAAGTGGGTCATCTGTAAGCTGCACAATTAAGTAAGAGATTGCAAGTACTCCTCTTGATGAAAAGGAGGGGATATCATATTTCTATTTCTACGATAATGCGAAAAATTCTTGAACACTTTTAAAACATAATGTCATCGATAATAATCCTTTGGACCTTTAATGTGCTGTCAGACAAAAATATATGCCTACTAATAGCTAGTATAATGTTTTCGATTTTTTGGCAACTTTTTAATGATCGTATTAAATCATGCAAAGTAACTGACTTGTGCAAGGGAATTAACGGGTTTTTTTTTTCATAAAGGTAAATTTCAAATCACATTTTTCATATAAATGCATTATTTTTCAATATGACTTTTAACACGCAAAACGGCTTTACAGTCGACACGCACGTATTTAAAAATAAATGTACCACAATATACTGTAAAATGCTACCAAAAACAAATCCTTCATGATTTGTCACCTCAAAAAAAAACCGATTTGTTTTTACGGGTCTCTTTTGCAAGATGTAAACTAGTTTAGCATCACGATATCATCGCTGCTAAGAGTTCAATGCATTCCCTAACACTGAAGTTGCCATAACTTAGAAAGCAGAATATGCGCGCAAACTCGTATCAGTAGGTTCATTAATTATTTGGCGAATAGCATAAGCATCTATAGCTTCACGTTGGGATACTTTCATTACAACATCGCCGTGTACGTGAGTTATTCATTTAATCTGAGTACAAATGGCAATTTAAAAGTTGCGCCATCAATCACGTCAATTCGCGCTCCCTACAAAGTTTTTCTTTTCAACTTTCACTTTTTATTTGTTGCCTTTTCCGCGCAATGTGTAAGCTCCTTGAATTTATTCGCCATTTCCTGATTAAAAACGACTTGACGAAGGTTTCGCCATAAAAGCGACTAAAAACTGCTGCACAATTAATCAGATGACGAATTACTTCAGCTTACAAGTCGAGCAAAACATCCACACTGGCATTGGATAGGTCTGTTTTAATGCGATTTGGAAGGCAAACCAACTGCTAACTACACTTAGCAATTGGGATGCAAATACCCGAAAAGAAAACTAGCAAGAAGTAGATGATAACACTTATCTGCGTTTGTCACGTGATTATGGAAGTTTGGAAACTATCCAGATATGCAGTAAGACATCGTGGGCTTGAGATAGGATTGTATACAGTATAGTACATGAGTAATAATACGACTTATGAAAAATATTATACATTAAAGGACGCACTAGTTAAGATACTTGGCTTCTGTTGGGTATACTTAATTTTAATACAATGGTGGTATTAAAACTAAATGAGGCATTTGTATGCACAAGAATAATTAAATGTGTCCTTAATTTTCTTAGAAAATCTTCTGTAAGGAACGTATACTGCACACAACCGAAAAGGGGGATATTGAGTGTTGGTAACAAAGCTAGTTGTTATCCTGCAGTATAGAAATGACAAGTTTCGTAATCGTTGACAATTTAACTAGTAATAATGCAAATTTTAAAAGTAACTTGCACTTATCACTTAATCCTTGAGAATGGTTGTTTAGAATCTGGTAGTATCAAAGTTAACTATAATCATGTTTTGATATCAATATACTGCAATGGTATCTCAAGATTACCACATGTTTTACAACAAAGTGTGTTAATGTGATATATAAACTCGTTTTAACATAGTTTCCAATGATGCCAACGCCATTATTTCATGCATTAAAACAGTCTACGTACTTATACAGACTACTATGTTGTTTTAAGAGCATTAGTTTTCTCTACCATAAATTGGGTCCCTGAACACAAGCTTAAACTACACTTAGACATATAGCGCTATAATTTCGACTAATATCTTGGCTATTAAAAAACTAGAGCGAATTCATTCCTGGCTATAGATTTTTTGTCAGCAACATTTATCAAGGGCTAGAAAATTGCCATAAATAATCTTGAAATGATAAACTATCAAAGCAAGAGGAATAAATAGTGTCATTATTTAGGGAAAAATTGTTTTCGTGGCAGGCCATGTTTCGTAGACAGCATGGGGATGAAATATACTAGTGTCTTATGGCTGAGATGACTACAAGAAATAAGCAGCGTCAATTTATTACAGCAGCTACGAAATAATACATAGGGCTCCATACTGTGCTAAGGATGGTTTTTTTTTACTAAGTAATAATAAATATAGAAAAAATTGCATCCAAACTAAATTGCTCTCTAAAAGCAACTTTCAGCGTTGAAGTTTCATTAAGATGACATTTAATATTCACTTCAAGTGTCATGATTACGTCGTTGCCGGCACTTGTTGCAAAACCAAAACACAAGTGTTACTTGAAAATTGCAAAGTAGGAAGAAGGGTGATGCTATTGGTTTTGTAAGGGCGGGTTTTGTGTTCTTAATAGTTTAATGAATATTGTGCTCATGGGAATTCGGAGTAAAAGCTTATATTATAATTTCAATAGTAAGTGAAGCATTACTTGGTTATGATAACCAAACTTCGAAAAATTACTTAATAACTATACTTGTACTTTATTCGCCATTATTCGTTCAAACCGCCTAAGTGAGTTAACTTTATTTCATAATTGTACCTGAATTACGAATTGGATTAAAGATTTGCTTTTGCACAGGAGCATATTTAACTCTTATGAGTAGAACAAATTCAATTAAAATAGTTATAATACAGTTGTAATTTTTAAACGAATTATGATGGCATCTTACTTTTACAGCATGATTTACAGTTATTGCAATTATTAAATTTGTTAAAATAAATGAAAGAAATTGTTCAACCTCCAGAGATTAGCAAATTATGCTTAGTTTTTAGTTTTATTAAATATGTGAAGGTATACAAAAAAATGAAGGTAATATAAAGTGGTCTAAAAATCTTGTTTTTTCAGAAGATCAATTGGCCTACATTTCCACCTTTAATAGATTAAGGCTTCCTTACCTTTAATAAAGGCATCAAGGTGTCTATCTTTGGTTGAATGAAGCCCACCCTTTCAAATTTCAATGTTGGTGAACTCATGGTTAAATCTGAAACAAAAATAAAAACAACACTGTGATTAATTTCCAAACCTCGTCATTACAAATATATTGCATTTAAATTATATTAAATTCTTGCGATAAATAACCCGATTTTACACTTATTGGGGGCTTTTTGTTAGATTTTGTTGAATTTCAGGCCCTTACTTTCTATCTTGTCAATCGGCCCGCCCTAATGGTCTAAGTATTTCCTTTATATCCCACCTTTGTGTGAGCTTTTCAAGTAGTGCACAATATAACAGCCTACCTACCTGCGCAAATTAGACGGGCGTCCTAATTTTATTAAAGACCCGGCCTTCGCTCGCCCCTGGTTTTTCTATACAACACCCATGGATTAGTGCACATAATGGAGTTTGTATTGCACGCTGTGATTTCACATTGAGTCGTGTATGAAAAGCCCGCGCATGTTTAGCCAATACTCGATACGAAGTCCTGCAACCCTTTCATGCTGACAATGCCAGGGATATTGTATGGACCGAACCCTATTCAATGCTTGTCTATATAATTCACTGAATTTGCCCGGTTCAATCACAGCCTCTCTTAGAACCCGGGGTTTCTTTGAGTCTCGCAAAGCTGATCAATTTAATCGCACGTCACGCGTGCGTATGCCCGTTAAGCACGATGGCTTTGGAAACCAATAGTGTCACTAAGCCCAAGGAATGAAAGCAAATTTGTACAGAAATTCCCCCGTCCAATGGTATCCGAAAGTTCATTAATCAACTTTTTAAATTAAAAGGCGTTAATTAAATCCGTGAAGGGGCTTATAGTGTTAATTTCGCGTGTTATAAGCTGCACACTCTATAGCTGAACTAGCAATACATGCTTTGAAACCCACAGAGAGGTATAACATCTTAAGGAATAAACAATATAGTAGCATTCAAAGCTTAGAATCTAGTTTCAGACAATCTGGCTTCACTTTCCACCAAAACCTCTCATTCGCTTGTATTGCGCATTCATAGTGAAAAAGTGAAGCCTGCCACCAATCGAACAAAGTCTTGAAAATATATACATATACTATAAAAATGAAAGATTTACGATGAATGTGATGAGAAACATAGCTATTTTTAAAATAATAAAAGGTGCTCTAAATTCTGTAATAGGCAACATTAAATCATAAAGATCGAAGACAATTTAGCAAAAAGATATTTTGAATGGCCCTTGGATGTGAGCCCAAATCGAAACCATCCTCGTTTAAAAGTTTATGAATTTTATCTCGCATGCATACATTGTACGAAATGCTGTTGTTTTTTTCTCATCTTTTTTTCGGAGGAAAAAAAAAAGCTATGAGAAACATTCATGCAAAACGTTTTGTGTAAGCCGCTACATGCATTTCGAAACAAATGTAGATAAAACGTTTTATTCATGCAATAGCAGCTAGCCAACATTTTTGTACGTATTTTTGCTTATCCGAAAGTTCTTGCGCATTTTGCGTGCAAATAAATTGGCTTAGATGCAAATTGCAGAAAGTTGAACTACAAAAAAAAAAAAAAAAAAAAAATGGAAGGATCCAAAAAGGCCAGACAAGAACTATGCTGTTCAATAGCTAAGTGATAACCAACAGCTCCAATATTATAACGAATTATTGATTTGTAAACCTCTGTCTTTCTGCTGCGAGTGTGAATGACAGAACATGACAATCCAATAAGGTAAATTATCAGAAATTTGATCAACTCGTCTACGAAACCTTTGAAATGCCCCTTAGAAGCAATTGAAGGGTAATCGCCTTTCCAAACATGGCAGCCAATCCGCATTCAGAGTTACGACCATGGACAAAAATTCAAAACTAATGATGGAGAATGACATATCTCGGGAATAACAAGACAGTTTGATAAGGGATGTCTTTCCAACTGCGCCCAATTCCGTTTTTGAAACACCGGCGTGAATGAATGAGGAAATTTGCCATACCACGAATTGATTCCATAGTCAATAACTGTCATAAAACTCTTTCAGCTTTTGATAGGCATTAGCACGGATGTCTAAAATGGCAATATATCAACCAAACTAACCTTAATTTTAGTAAGTACCAGGTCTGTATAGCTACTTAGCTTAAAATGGATATATTTCATACAAAGTTGAACATTCGCTATAAGCCAATATTGCTAGAGAAGTAAATTATATAACTGAGATGTAATATCTATGAAGAATTATTAAAGGGTCCAAGTTTAGTTAAAATTCACCTGTTTACTGCTAGTTTACTTTAAAGGTATTGCTCCAACGAGGGCTCCACAATTGCTCAGGTATTGTCATGGATAACTTAAAAATTACACAAATTATGTAATTAAAAAAGTTCAGGTCATTAGTTATATATCTATAGCTCAAGAACATCAAAAGAAGCTGAACGATTGAGTTGTAAATTCCGTTGTCTACCTAAATTCAACGTGGAGTACAATATCGACGTTTCTATCGGAACCAACGTACAATTTAACTGCTTTCGCATAAAACATGTTATACGTTCGTAGTCAGAAACATTACTCTTCAACTTTGCATGCATGAATATAACTAGAAAATTGTTTATGGCAAAACGCATATTTTATTTCGTTTTTGGTTCGCGCGGTTTCATATTGCTTTATCCTCCTTAGTGTTGCTCGGATATTCTCGAATTGCATTCTGTGGCAAAACACAATAAACACCACATTTTCTTTTCACAGCAAAGCTAAATCAATATACAGAAAATAAAATATTGTTCTTAATATATAGAGCGTAGAGCAATTTAAGTCAGCGTTCTTTTTTTTTTTTTGTACGTTAGTGCCGCATTCAAGCAGCCTGCAGTTATAACGGTGCAACAACACATCCGAATCTGCTAATTCTGAATGCAGTCTAGCGTCAAAATGAAATAAAAAAAAATGTCGGGGCATCGTATATTTAGTGAGACTAGCAGTTCGCAATAACCGAAGCAGGGCACATATGAAATGATTTAACGATATGAGTGAAAGAAAAGCAACAAAAAAGGAGAGCTAAACGTTCGAGCTTTGATTTATATTTAGTTTGGATAGATCGTGAAGTAAGCAATCCAGTCGACCGCATACATATACACACGAAATGTTATGGCTTTTTCAAAGCGCCATAAGCACACATATAGCTCAATTTATTTGCTCAGTTAGCCCTGTACATAGAACAGCCCCCACTCTCTCTCTCCAAACAATAACGGGGGAAAATGAAAAATATTGCTAACAATACAATGTTGTCTAGACCTCTATGGGGTATGCCGAAGAAATGTACTATTTGGGCTCCACTAATGTGGAACATTATTAAAAATAATACGTTATACTAAAATTGCTGTGCTGTCGAATGATAAGTTTGTCTACGAAATGCCAATAATCAAGCACTGACCTCGATATCAGTACAAAAGACCAATGAGACCTATACTCGAACTTCAATGAAGTCTCAGAAAATTCACTTCTTTACGACTATGTTGGACGTGAAGTAACGACATGTTTTGGATATCTTCAAAATTTAAATTTTACATTAAAACTATGCACTATGCATGGGGAGTTTGACATGAGCGTATAGCTCCTAAAAATCAATGCTGACAAGGATGTGATAGTATTGCTAAACTAAGAATGAAGTCCCAGTGGCTTTTTTTCATCAAAAACAAAAAAAAAAAAGCTTTACTCAGTTTTATGATCTTTTCCAGAAAACAATTTTGGCCAGACTATTGATGAAAATACATGAATTACACCTAATATTTGCGGTTTCTAAGTCTGTCACTCGCACCGAAATATATACTAGATATGCATATTGCTTTATAAATCACTGATACATATGTTAAAATACCCATGAATTATTCAAGTGGCGTGTTATCCCAACAGGTATGGGAATCTTTTTTAAGAACCTCGAAGGCAGGATGTTTCTTCTATTGACTATTACCCCAACCACCTGCTAATTTATTTCTTTTTCATTGTTTTGTCTCTCTCTCTCTCCGCTTGGACTATCACGGGATTAATCTCTTGCCATATTTTATACAAAGTATGTCAATTATTTATTATTTTCATGGAAAAATACTGGGAACTCGAAAGGACAGGCTCATAAACATGACCGTCACTGACATCCTGGCTGCCCGTTCATCAAGTCCTACACAGTGATTCCAGTTTCTTAAGTTAAGTGACCTCAGAAGTTGAAAAATAAGTTAGTTTTGGTGTGTTCGGTTTAAATAATCTTAGTTTATCCTTTTTTGAAATAAAAATAAACGAAGGTTGTGGGTTTCCAAAATTAACATTTTAACCTCTTTGTGTCACAGTAACGTAATAAATCATCAACTTAATTTATAGTTCATTGAAACTATTCAAATTGCGGTTTAACATTTTGTATGCATGGATAGAGCCAAAAAATTACCATGAAGGTGATTGAGAATTTATAGAATCTGCATATATTTACAAACAACTTAGAATCGCATACGAATTGGATATACTGTAAAGGGTACATGAGAATACATTTCCAGACGTTTCATTTGACATTGCTTATGAAATTCTTTGCAATTGCAGATATGTCTGAAGTTTACATGTATATGTATAGCCTACGTTTGGAAAAGTCTGTCTGAATAGGGCTCGCTTTAACAAAAGTGGCCAGCTTATTGGCGCACATGTGACCAAAAGGAATGACCAACAATAATCGTGTATGGGGAGGGGCGTTGAGATATAAAATGCTTTTTGTAGCTAGATTCGGAGCTAGAATTCTAGGCCGACCGAACGAATCCAGGGTACGGCTTTCTTTGACAGGAAATTGAATGACAAAAAACATCTCAGCTTGAACATTAGATTTCCATTCTGAAAATAATCTAGCAACATCAGTAGTGAACATGAGATTTTTAGGTTTTGAGCTTTTTGTTCCCTCGTCACACAGCTAATATGACAAGTGAATAGGGTTTCTTCAGGGGTTACACCGTCCTGATGTGGATGTTGGCAATATTGACCAAGAGCAACCACAAAAGCAATTGCTGACTGGGCATTCTCAGACCTCTCACTTGTACAAAGACCCAATTCAGGTCAGTGCATGTTGGTGCCACACAACTGCACTTTTTGAATATATACTTAAACCAAACATAAGAACTCGAGATGCACGTCTGAAAACATCTTCCAGCACGCTAAAACTCGTGTTTGTTGACGTTACGTGACTATTTCTTGTCGATGCCCTATCTGAAAAAGCCAGCACAAGAATGGAAGACGACATAATAGGAGCTGCCCAAGATTGTGTATTTCTCACAGAAATTCATTTGTTTTGTTAATAGATTCAGTCTAGCGTGCAGGATAAACAAACGGAATACATATACACACCTTCAATCGTAAAATGCAAATAAGAAAGGTACGAACGAGAAGCAAAAAACAACCTGGCTAAAATCAACAATTGTAACAAAGAAACTGTTAGATTCTAGCCAACCTCTCGCATCTTTGGCGTGAAAGGCATTAAGGTTTCACTTTTGTTCGTGACATCACTGTTCAATAGAGATGCTTTGTTGACCTACCTCAAGTGCATGTAAAGAACTTTTTCTCAAATGGTCAAAAGACTCGAGAAGATGGTTTTGAGACTGCATGGGTTCAGAAGCTTCACAAGAAGTCACCGTATATTGAGGCATTTGAACAAAATCTCTTAAATAAAAAATAAGTCTGTCTGTAAACCCAATTAAGTTTTAAATATGGTTATTGCGTTCGATTGGAGTTAAAGGGTATTATTTTTATGAGTTTAAAATTGAAGTAAAACTTAAGAATTGCTGCCAAAATGAGTTGAGTTAAAGAGTTTGGGCTATACTTTTTTGTTGTAAAGACTTAAAATAACCCATAAATGGAAACAATGCTGTACAGGGGATAATGTGGTATAGGATACAAGTCCATACACCCAAGATTAACTGAAGATCTAACCAGCACGGACACACAACATAATTGTTAAATTAAAGTTGCATCAGCTTAGAGCCTGTCCTTTAAATTTGGAAGTGCTTTCCAGCGTCTAATAGTGACCAATGACCAATAACATGAATCCGAATGAGAAGTCTGACCACCTCAAAGGTTACTTTTGAAGATTGCTTCCATGTGTTTTATTCATACATAATCTTGTACATGAAATGGAAGCGGTGTTGTATTTTAAAAAAATCTATTCTAGACTTATTCAGTGATTAACTTTCTAGGAATTCGTGAAACGTAGATAAAATTGGCGGATTTGTGACATGTTGGAGTGGACAATTGAGTAGACTAAACAGAGTAGACGTACACTCGTGTCTAAGGAATTTTAATCATGATTCAATGCCGTATAAAGGGTATAACTTCTCGAGTTTCACGACATTCGCTACAAGAAAAGTTTGTTTTATCCTTGCATCATTTGTTATTTCATGTCCAGGTATGCGATACCTCAGCATGCACGATTCCAGTCACCCTCTTAGGAGATTGCGGAGCGGTGCAAGAATTATCTGCGCTTTTATTAAAGCATTTACCCATCATAAATGTCACAACATGCCCACGTCATTGCGAGTTCATGTACAAATTTCCCGCTGAGTTTTACCAGTTTTCGGTGATGGCTTAACGATAATCACCACAACACCAAAAATGCAACAAAGACGAGTCGAGGTAAAAACCAAACAAAGCATGGCTTGGATGGGCCATTCACTACGACTCCATTTCATAAAATGAATTTATAGAGCGATGGGGATGGGAAAAACGCAGCAATTAGACGCCCAATTATATGCCAGCTCGCTATATCCATAAAAAAAACATCTACAAAAGGCCAACGTGAACATTTCAAAGAATCACATTGCCAGAAGCATGGACGGTTCAAAATTAAGGGACGACCAACAAACCTGGTTTATACTTCAATACAGCACTGTGAACTTTGAAGTAGATCCTTAAAATTAAGGATGTGCTAGATGGCCACGCCTTTTCTCAAGATTTTCTTACGTTCCCTGGTTGTTTTTGAATGTACCCTTGATTATACAGGTGAACATCTTGCATGGTCATTTGTTAACATGGATTAAAAACATGGTTGGATATATCAAAAGACATGCAACTAAAGCGTTAAACTAAACTGAAAAGCCAAAGGGTTGAGCACCTGTGCGAAAACCTTAACTTTAATCCATAGAAAACGAGTTAATAGCTTATTTTACAATCCCTATAGAACGAACGTATTGTCTGTAAATGCTCATTCTGGAATCAGGAATGTGCTTTTATTTCAAGCCTTAACAAAAGCTGGTCCCTTAGTTGTAAATAGGACTACAAACAATTACTCGTTGCCCATGACTGCATGCCTTTGGTCTGCTTTTTTTGTGACCCGAAATAGTTTATTTCTTGGCCAATAGTCTTTATCCAACAACTTTTTAGAAAGAAAAAAAAAAGATAAAACTGGTTGCGTACAACAATGCTGCGGTGCATTTAAAACAGGTTGGCCCAAGTTTGGTAGTGTCAAGACTTTAAAAAAAAAAGAAGCACATCACTTAATGGCAGAATGCATTTGGGCAAAACAAAGTGGAAGGAATCAAAGCAGCGGGAGATTAATGCAAAAAAAAAAGGATATTAAGGTGAACGAAATAGAAAATAAGAAATGGGCACACACAATGAACTGGAAAAGTCCCTTTAGTGAGGGTGCATGGCGAGAGACTAAAGAAATGGACGCAAAAAATGCAATAGAATAAAAGTGCAAGTGCAAGTCATGCAAAATCCAGCGATTTCGAAATTGATGCTTTTCTTGATTAGAGCAAAATTTGATTTCCCAGATTTTAGATCCCACGATGAAAACCTCTAGTTCTACGTGTTGTTCAACTCCTTTCTTCAATACCCTTCTCGATTGAATGCCTTCGATATCGTGGTTTAAGTGATACTTTCTATATTTAGCCCTTTACGTCTTTCAATTAAAATTTGTCAGATTGGTCCAGTCGCCAAAGGGCTCAACGTTTCAGATTCCATAAGGCCCAAAATCCGATACACTTGGAGCTCAACATACTGCAATGTTCAAACCACTCATAGTTTTAGTTTTTAAAAAATACATGTTGTGCTCTGGGAATTTCTGAAGAAACATGGCTATAAAAACCTACATGTATACAATGTAGATTATATTTACTTCTTATGTAATTAATTTATAGTTAATGCAAATGCTATAGTAAGTGTATGTAGCAAATAGCATTTTCTAGTGTTTTAACGTTTGCAAATAAAGGTAAGAATGTAAAGTCCTAGTTTTCACGTTTAAGTTCAAACGCTGAAAAAGAAAGTTTTTTTTATAAAAGTTTGCCAGATATGTGCTGAATCATTTAAAGCTGCTCGGTGCTTTGATTTTTCCACACTCCATATTTCTTGTTTCCAGAGGTAAAATACTGAGTTTACACACCTCTTAATATTTATCGCCTGTTCGTGTGCAAGCTCAATATATTCATTTAAGAAATCCACAAGCACACGAGTGCTTATTTTCTACCTGCACAGTGGCATGCACAGTGGTGAGAAAACAGATTAATAATGTTTGGAAAACATTTCACTCTATAAAATATGGGCATGTTCATGTTGCGGAATGATACATATTGTCTTAGGGTTAATAAACAGAAATCTTCATAAATGCACAAGACATTTAAATGAATGGTTGGAACAAAAACAAGTTTAGATTTATTATGGCTATAATTCCATATGATATAATAATACTTGTAGTTAGCATGTATTAAACCCATTATATTAATCTGCGATTTATCCAGTTGAACAGTCTTGTCTAAACTAATTATACTGTTATTCGAATTATAAGGCTTCATGAATGAGCAGTGAAACACATTTTTATACGATGTCATAATAAGTAAAATAACATTCTGTATGTAAGTTTATATTTTCAATTAACTCGCAAATGCATGCATAGGACTTCTTTGCAAGCCCTTGAACAAGTAAATATAATCTCGATAGCTGTGTATACATTCAGGTCATGTAAACTCTATTCATAATCTTTATGCTAGTGTCAACAATATTGAACATATATTTATATTGACTATGGCAAGTGCAATCACTACGGAGCTCAGAGATTCCCAGAACGTGATGAAGAGTTTTTTTATCCCATGCCTTCGCACTGGATCTCAATGTAAACTTAATATGAAAACAAAATCAATAAAACACAACGTGCAAATCCGCGATGCAAACATAAACTGAAACTATAGGGCCACTGAACATAGACTGGATGTGCATTACAATGTTGATAGTGTGCAAGGGCAGCCAAGAGAATATAAAGTTCAGGACATCTAAACTTAGATCACATTAACCCCGTCTTTTAAGCAATAAGAGTAAGGAAAAGATTTAAAAAATTACAATTTTCTTAAACTACCACATAGAAAGATCACGATTCTTGTCATTTTATTCAATTGATCCAATTTATATGCATTTCTTTGTAATATGTAACTACGAATTTAAATTTGTTAAAATTATCACACTATAATTATGTTAATTGAAAAACTGTGTGCTTGTACTCATTCTTGAATTTTCACTATATTTCGTAACATTATTGCACCAGTGTTTTACTGAGAAGTACCGAGATATTTCCCCATAAAATATTTCAAGAAATGATGATGCTCCCGTTTCTATAAACTTTTGTTTTCACTTTTTAATTATGAATTCAGGCATAGAATAAATGTACGATCCAATATTTTCTGCAAGCCTGCAGATGTACTCGTGTTCAAGATACCAGTCATCGTATTTTTACACAATGAAATACGCATCTGATGTCCTATTGGCATATTAATTAATATTACACATGCACCATCAGCATATAAAATTCTTTTGTTGTTTTCGTCGTTCTAAGAGTACAAAAGAATCCTTTCGTGTAAAACTTAGGCTTCCCATATAATTGCACGCATGCTTGCCTATGCTAAAAAGTGAAAGGAAATTTTAATATTTAACCATCATTTTATGCATTTTTCAGCATTTACCAAATTGCCATGCCATAATTGATATCTCACACAATAGGTTCCGTCGACGCTTTAATTATTATTATTAGAGTAGTTTTGCGCTACTGTCTGCTGTCATGGCTTCATGCTTATCGATCCTATCGTCCCATTTCGGTGTTATTATAAATGAAAAGGCAATTTCGGTTTTCGGTGAGATTCTTCATAAAACTTTCACGCTATTTTAACATGGGCCTATGCCATCTCATGCAAGTGGGTTTCTAGCTATTAACGTACGATAATTAGAAAATGAGCGTAGACCTACACTTTGAGCACTGACTTTTCAGTTCTAGGGGTCTTCAGTATTTTTCAAGAGAGTGAAACAGTCCTCAATCATTTTTAAAGAGTTTGATCTTGAGACCAAAAAGTTGGGGAACTAACTGCTACACGATACAGCCGTCAGGTATTTTCCTCACCCCGTGTATATTTTATGTAATAGGAATTTAAATTAGATGTACCCTGCTGCCCAAACTCGTATAATTAAGAAGTTTGCAATTTTATCCAACTATATTGAAAGTGAAATAAATTTGAAACCTCATACCGAGGTTGTACCATGTACAAACGTGCAGATATTCTTGTTTGTATACTTTTGAATAAGATTCTGTTGGGATATTAACGTAAATGAAGCAATAAATAGTATTCAAGGGAGAAAATTTCATTAGCTGGCATCGTTAAGAATGTTTGTCTTACTTCTTAGTCCCGAGAAAATTTCAAATTTCGGTTCAAAATTGTAAACACCAAGTATAGGATGGTATCCCTTAATATACAAGTTGCATAAAAAGTCATTCGGAATGATGGTATGGATCGCAGTAATAAGCTAGGATAAAGTGTTGCACTATGACAGCAACTAATACAGTTTCAGCTGAAGAGTTATGAAATTACAAGAAACCATAATTCACAATTTAAGCGTTCGGATGCACGCACATACAACGTTAAAACAAAATCCTGTCAGGAGTATAATTATGTTGCATCTGCATTACAAATGAAAGTGATATATCTGAAAATGTTAATAATTTACATGTGCAACACTTGTGGAACCACTTTTAGACAAGAGGATTAAAGGCGAATTTAATCTTGTTAATTGCTATAATGAATCCTATGCTTAGTTGAATCTACTGCAAGAGTCCATTCACTGGCATTTTCGCAAGAATCGACCATTATAATGGTACTTGCAGTACTAGGGTTGTAGTACTTCAGTTCACACACCTTTTCTCCATCTGCTCCAGACCTTGAAGAACGTGGGGCATAATGACAAAAGTTTCATTTTTTTTTTCTACATAAATTTTATGATTTCACGTTGTTGTACGTTTATTTCAATGTTTGAATACGAGAAAACCGTAGAGAAGCTAACTGCACGTTATATAGCTGCATTTAACTTTAAACATATGTATTGCGCTATAAACTTAGTGCGCAATACGGCCTTTCCAAAACATATCACTATGAAATGGTCTTGATTTATTTGTGTTTCCTACATGCTGAATACTGCGGAATTAAAGTTATTATGCTCTTGCTAGGATAGTGCTATTTAAGGCTTTACAAGCTATAAAATTAGACGTGGCAATGGTGCATACTTTCATCCATTTTACTATTATACAGTATGTGCATGCATAACTAGCCGTTTGAGTGCTGCTGGTTAGGGTAAAGGACATGTTAATTTCCAGGCAATGTAATCACAAACATTTGCAGGACTACAGTACAAGGAATGTTCTTTGTTACAAGTATTAGTCTGGCATTGTAAAAAAGTGCAATGACATTATATGGGTGGTACTTTGAGACAACAATGCGTTGGGGAAGGAATTTGACGATAAAACATCATCGCCTTAACGAGCTCCCACATAAAAGTTACCGTTTTGGATATCGTTAAAAAAAAGTATTAAATCAAAGCAACGTTTCATTAGAAATTTAAATGTTTCTTGGCATAACCTCAAATAAGTTTGTCTGTAATAAAAATTAGGTTTGGAAATTTTTTTGTCAGTCCTTCACCTTTTGTATTTATGTAAGTATAGTTTATGTAGACACAAGTAATATAATTACGATAAATTTTTTTAAATTTAGCTTTTTTTTCTCCTTATATATTAATGAAATCTTGTATATGTTTTACATGATAGAATTAACCTGAAATATCCAAGTTTCTAATAAACGAATCGGGGAAGTAAGTTCCACGTTTGAATGCTTTTATGCTGAACCCAGTATTCATTCGAATTCAAAATATAGAATTCTCTACATTTATTTTTAAGAAAATGCCAACCCAGTATCAGTTTAACATTGCCCCGTTCCGCTCAATGCGTTCTTCATACCCTACTATCTTAGCCCTTTCATTTTTATCAGAAGAACATTCAATATACGGAGGATCCCATATGCTGATTTAATGAAAGATTCAATGTGTCCCATTCATCCAAATTCAGCTCGTATTTCCATCGCTGCATGCTTAGGCAAATATTTGCTTCTGAATGGGGGTAGAAAAATGTTGCACGAGCTTGATAAACGCATTACGATACTATATACGATATGTATACACTGTATACACTTTGGGGCTACTGTATTGATGTATTAATTCGCCACCAGTCAACATATCTGGCTGGTCGAATTGAATTACCGGGTGCTTTTATCTGTATGCACGCCTCATAGGTTCAGACGTTGGAAAAAATAGAGAAAAAAAAGCAATTCCTCGCCATCCATCCAAGAAGTCCATCCGAATATAAACTGCTAAGCTCGGTTGGGTCAGTGAGCAAAATACATTCGCGGACTCATAGATATTCCGATCGACTCTGTGATTTTTGCACCGCCTTATTTCGCATTCTGGAAGAGTATTATCAAAATATAATTTCCTATTAAATCAGTCGACGAAAAGGATGTCCGTACAAATGCATAAGTGAAAACAGTGGGATGTCCGAGCAATTTGGCAATGGCGGATGTCGTGTCGTGAGATTCAGTCGCAGAAATCAAGATCGTAGATCAATGTGAAAGAAAAAGGTGTTAACTCCAGACATTCGTGAGAAAGTTGAAAAAATAAATGAGTTTTAGGATAATGTGACGCGTTTTATTGATGCCCTTTAGGAAAAAGGGATGATGGTAAACTGGTACACTAGCAAGAGTTCAAGGGCCGAATTTATCTTAAGGGTGCTCCTAACGACCCAAAATTGATTTTTGATAAGATGACTGCTGTTTGAATAAAAGAATAATACAGAAAGCTAATTTGACAATTTCACCATCGATCCTTGCATACATTTGTCATTACAAATAAGAAAAAGCGTAGACTTTTAAGAGTTTTCTTTGTGGGAAATGATTGTCCTATTTACATTTGAATGGTAAACTTATATCCTACATTCATCTGATACTTCTTCTAAACAATACCTTAAATACCTAATAATAGTAGTTAAAAACTTCAGATATTGACAACCCAAATATTGGTAAAATGTTTTAAATTATTTGTCCAATATGTCTATGCTATAATTTTGTCGTGCAATTTTAACCAAACTATCGATCGATATATTGATGTTGAAAAACTCGGTTGCATTGACCAAATTCCGTTTTATGGTCAATTATGCATGCTTAAACGGTGTCGTTATCCATTGCAGTAATTTGTTTGGTTTCATACTAATACATTCTTGATCAAAAATAGGTAATTGTTACTTGTACAAAATAATTTATTTATTAGAAATTCGAGCACCTTTTGGGCTAACCTTTGACAAGTAAGAAACTTGCAATTTTAAACTAATTGCTTGTATAATGCCATAAAACAATTAAAAATGAGTATCTAAGTTTTGGAATGATGAATGGGCAAACAGGAGAGGGATGAACCCCCACTGAGTATGGCACAGGGCAGAGACCGATGGTAGGAGTTTTGAAGAGGGTATTAGGCACAAATGGGCGTTTATCTTATGGTTATTGATGGTGATGGTGGTTATTCATGACAAATTCTAAATTTCTGCAATTTTTTAACTGTAGTCCACAGGTGGCGTCGATTCTCTTTATGTGACATGCTGAATAATATTTTGAACTGAATGACAACCACATTAGAGATTCGTTATTATTCGCCTCTCTACTGAAAATATTTTCATCTTCTCACATTTACGGCCTCAAACATTGAAGACCATCGTTTTAGTGCGCACTGAAAGGAAGCTTTTTTTTTAAGTCAGACGTGAAACATTCGTTTTTATACGCAATAAACAATTTCATTTGTTTTCGGAGATCAGGGATGGGCCAATTTGGATATCTCCACGAGTTCAGTCTTTTGGTATTCCAAGCAAAAAGCGACAATATTGCTCTCGCCATACAGGCTTCACTAGTATCGAGTTAACCATATAAATGTACAATGTGTCCCAAAACAGTGAGTTAACAGGGATTCCATCGCCAGGAGATGAAACTTTACAAGCTCGGAATATACAGCGAGTGATCCCATTGAGAAGAAAAGGAGAGAAATATACTCAAACATTATGCTCTATTGGCCACATACTGTACAGAGGGGTAAAACAGCAAAAGATCCACCCTTATGGGTTACGTAGAAAACGTGCTCGGAATAGTTCTTAACCTACGGCGTTCCCACCATAGAATTTCACGTTGTCAATTGGAGAGTTTCTATGTATGAACTAGAACAATCTCGATTTTACCAAGCAGAAAAGAGTGAGCTCTATTCAAAGATAATCATCAAAATGTTTTTTCTTCTACAGTATTACATTTTCAAAACGGTTGTGCATGCATGCAATGCGAAATAAGCGGATCAGCTTTTAAGACATTTGATAAAAAAAAATCACTGGAAATGGTCCCATTCAACATCTAGTGGTGCATTACGACAAAATTAGAGTACATTGAATTAGAAACTTAAAACTACAACTACAAGGCGATGGAGTGTCGATATTACAAAATATGTTTTATCCTTTGAATAAATTTGCTCAAAAACACTTCAAAGATTGTTTATCTCATTTGTCATGTAGTATGACAAAAATCAGACAATGGCGCTTTTAACATCATTTGCTTTACTTGTATAGTAATGAGGAATACTTGGGGGCAATCCATGTAGCACAATAGTCACACTGGCTTTACAATGACCTCTATTGCACCAGCACTTAGGAATTGCCAGAAGAAGAATGCACAGTCTGATAGTTTGACAGTAGTCAGACTTTGTTAAACACTTTTGTGCAATGATATACAGTGCAAGGGCATAATGCATTGTGTGAGAAATTAAATCGAAAAACATGGGAGACATTAAAACTCGACAACACAGGACCTACATTAATGCCCAAATGTCGAATGCAGTGACGCATTAAGGCAGTTGATGGTGCCTAGATGAATGCAAATTCTGCTATTGCGCATAATAGCTCCTCTAATTTATGCTTATCCTACGAAACAATGTTTGGAAATTATGCAAATTCAGGCTAGCTTCTTAATTGCGCCATGCTTTCTTTGCAGCGAATCCATTCATCGCTAACATCGCAAACCATTTGCAAAAGCCAGCTTAAGAGTGCAAAAGTGCGTTTGCGCGTTGCGAGGAAATGCAAATCCAGAAGAGATTCATGATTTCTCTTTGTTGAATCTTGAACGACTCATTGCTTGCATTTTGGAGGTTAACGCTATATTTGAATTAAATGTCAGAGAAGAACGTTTTCTCAGTGAACAGTAAGTAAGGCACTTTTTTGTGTGCGGGGAAGTGCATTTATTGCTGCCAGAATCCATGACCTAATTTCCAAGTGTTTCGAGCAAATGACAATAAGAAAAGCTGGAAACCGTAGATGCATGTTGTTGCTGCTGCTGGAGCGTCTTGTGCCGCGTCTGCTCTGACAAGAACCTTGCCATGCATCAATGCACAAAGAATTCATTTCAATAAATCAACCTCGAAGCCATCCTCCACGGCAAAGGTCCTCTTCGCAAGACTTAATAATCCGCAAGAAGCCTCATTTTCAGACACCAACACTTTTCACAGTGTGGCTTGAATACATTTTGGTGCAACAAACTGCCAGAATTCAAAATCAAGCTTCTCTTTATCGTTGACATCTTTACAATGAAAAACCAAAATGGCACGCAGATTTGCCTGTCCATAGTAAAGTACTTGGGGTAAATAGTCCCATCACAAAATAGTGTTAAAGGTCTGTTGGGATTCAATATGGGCTGTTTTGTCAGTATATTTGTTGTTGTTGGATATTCGTATAATTTAAAAGAAGTCAGGGTGTCCAGATTTAAGAAACCTTGCTATATGCTCACAAGACATCTTCAAGCCTAGTCTATAAATTTTCTGTAGTCTGCCAATTACACGAGGTGTACAGATGGTTTAGACCCACTTCGCCGACATTACATTTCGACCTTTCCCAACAAATCCAGTTTCAAATTCAATTCCAGTTATAATTTATTATAATATTATTTGAACTCAGTCGGCAAAGTGGGATGACACCATGCAGATGCTTGCTGGCTATAGAACTGTGCAATAAATAAACTTGTGTATAAAAATTAAACACGTAAAAAGTAACCTTGGATGAGACATTGGGAAAGATATTTAATTAAAATCAGTTTCTAAATGCATACGGACTGTAAAATGGCAGAAGTGTACAAAACCAACTAAAAACAATCTGAAATATTAGTAATATGCACATGTAATAAAACTTTTATTGTCCGATCCAGTACCAGGCCTAATAATGCAAAGGGATATGCAGATTTCTAATTTTGTTGTAAAAACTTCGCAACGCCTCGCATAACTTTCCTTAAATGCATATGCTTTTTTAACTAGCGGTAATAATTCAAGTTTTTTGCTGGCGTCGTGCGTTTTGCCCTTCGCCATGATAAGGCAGGCCGACCCAAACATTATTAATATGGTAATGTGGAATTTCATTATACGAAGAGTATATTAATGTCAGCTTGGTATATCTACGGGCCTCAACATGTAGGAGGCGTCAAATGGTTTTTCGGCAATGTAAATTGAATCGTTGCATGCCAGTCTACTCTTGTACTATTGAAGGAAAAAAAAAAGGGGCACGAAACACGCATGAATCGCCAAGTATTTAAAGCATTTGCTGCAATTATTGCACGCTGGCAACGACGAAAAAAGCACTTTTTTTCCATCGTATATTATATTATATTAAGGCTCTCCTACCAGAGGAGAAAAATGGCACGTTTTTGTCATAGGCTTATAATATCTATATGCTGACGCTTAAGTGTCAGCCACCATAATGATTATGGCAGGGGGAACGTTATCTGAAATTCTAACATTTGTAGGCAAACATGTGGTTTAATAGATTTTTGCCAGCCCATGCCTGGATGATGTGTATAATTAGTTTTTTTGGAGAAAAATCGATACTTTTGTACTGTCGAGACGCAGGTGCCCATTTTCGAGTGCGAATTTCAGTAATGTGTTCGCTGGGGACTATATTGCACTGTGATTATGAAGCCCACTTTCCCAAACTTCGTGAATTAGTGACTGTTAAAAAAAAAGATGAAGGATGTTCGTCGTGTACAATAAGAAACATGAAAAAGTTTCACCTAAATCTAAGCCAATGCTGTAAGATAATAAAGGATGCCTATCTTGATGGCCAGTTTTCGACGTTATGTTTTAAATATAATTTATAATACTGAACAGAAAAAGATACCAAAGTATAGGGGTCGTTTTTCTTAACTTGTACTACTTTCAAAAAGGTGAGACTATATCGATATTGACTGTAGGCTATAAGAGTTTATATTATAGAAATACTACTACTACTACTAGGCAGTGGCGGACTAAAAATATTGGTTGCCATGATACAAAGGGGGTCCACCCACAACTACTACTAATGGCTATCATTTTTAATTTTATAAAAGACTTGTAAATAACATTTCTAACTTATGTTGTCTAATGTTTTGGAGGGCCCAATTGCTGACTTACCAGTCCGCCACTGCTCCTAGGCATCACCAACCAATCCGTCACATTTATCAACAATGACAAACAATATTGGGACTTGCTGTACATGTATATCCACGGTCGGTAGGGATTGGCATGCCATGGATGTATGGACATCGATGCAGACATTCGACAAAAAATTCCGATATTTTAGTAGTTATTCTTAGTACAAAAAATGTTCAGGGACGTGTCAGCCCCATATTTGAATCTAAAGAAGCACCTCAAGTGGTGAAGCAAAAGGCATTGTGAAAATCCAGCTAGAGCTTCTCTTCAATTTCTCAGCATAAAGTAATGTTATCCAAGGATCCTTGACTTATCAAGGTGTGATTGGATGTGACCATGAACACAGTATTTTACTTTACTATTTTATTGAATCCAATAGTTTCTACGATCCTTTAACAATAACTTGTATACTGGGCTAGCTTCTTTACATAAAACAACACTTTCTCTCACAAAGGTAACAACTGTTATTCACACATATTTCTGCAACAATAATGGTCATCATCAATGTTTCGATTGAATAAGGAATTTAAGTGATGACACATCAGTGTTTCATTGAGGCAAGTTTCCGTACTATCTTGATGTAACTTATCGATCTATTGCTGAATAAGCGTCTATGTGTTTAGCAAGAGATTAATTGTCATTCATACGAAGGAACAGACAAACGTTTCTTTGTATCCTCTATAGACGACTGTAACTCACTTCAGAAGATACTGCCCTATGATCATAACAAATAATAAGTCTGACATTAAACTTGTGGATGCATGCAGGTAGAAAGTTTTACGACAAAATCTTTTAAGAGTATTTTGAATGAGTAAACGTGTATGCAGGTCTGTAAGCCCTAGAGCGTTGTTACAGTAAAGGTTAGTTGCACTGCGTTGTAAACCGAGAATGCCTCCTGTATAAGAAAATTCAGTATGCCATAGGTCATAAAATGTTCATAACGGGCCATTTTTTCTTGACAAATTACCATTACGCTCAGGTATAATACCTGTAATTTGAGCGGTTTATGACCGACATTAAAATGGCAGCCTTTTATTTTGCACCACAGAGAGTTAGCTTAATTATATATGGACCCGCGTATATGACGGTTAAATATATATTATTTGGTTAGCCTATGCAATATTTAAGTTTTGCTATTAAGTTGCATGCGCCACACAGTCGGAATGATATAATGGTCGCATCTCATAATGAACTGAATATTGGTACACTCTCAAATGTATTTTTTCTATTTCCCTTAAACAACATTTACTTAATTCACTCGTGCAATTGACACCAGTATCTATAGCCCATCTCACGTAATTGAATATGCATGATATCTGTATATTTATTGCATTTTTAATGCGTAGCAGACTGCCAGATGCATGGGATTTATTGGGATATAAAACTTTATGATTCCCTCATGTATGGGACAGGGGTCTATTATGGATCTTAATATTAACAATTGAATGTACTCAACAGCAAGATCGAATAAGATAACATCAATTGTTTGAACGTGTTACTAAAACCATTTATGAAATAGTAAAAGCTGGTATATTAAACATTACGTGTGCAACGTCAGAACAATGTCGCAATTCAGTGATCCAGCAACGAACCCAAGTATATAAATATCAATAATTAACACTGTTTAATCTCTTATTTATATTAAGTTTGGAGGAAATTCTGCCATGTTTTTAAACTTGCTTTTAAGACTTTTATATAGTCCTTCTTAGAAATCTTTATACATCAATAATTTGGACTCATAAATGATTTCGGACCCATCTCACTGAAATCTTGTACTTCTTCCCAATAGGTAATGAGATATTATGGCGTGAGCACCACGTTTCTCACTTATAGCGTCATCACAAGATATGTCATTCAGATTCTATATGCTCCGTGTTTTTAAGATCAATTTTTGTCAGCAATTCCCAATAGTTATCCATCATATATTATGGATTTGCGACACGGGCTCATATGCCATCTGTGCTATTTTTGAAAACGGGTTACACTCATTATAGGTTTTAAAGGACGAATAGGTCTTCCAACCATACCTGCAAAACTATATAACACAATGTATGCATATTAATAATGAACTAAATCTATGTAGGTTGGCTAAGCTTACACGAAAATGCCATTAGGAACGCATTAAAATCTGACATATCAATACACGAATTATCCCCATTTTGAATAGAATTCGCTACCATTAATTTTCAATGCATGGAATTCCGTTAATACTTGAAAGGCATGTGCTAAATTGCATAACCTTACCTCCTGCAGAATAGGGCATTTACAGGATAATAGGACAAAGATACCTGTTTATTTGCGAGAACATTTCGCTATTTTATATTTGCACTAGTTAAAAATGCAGGTCTTGCTAAACATAAAAAAAGAATAAGCATATATATATATATAAGTAGTTGCAAAACAAATTTAAATGCTAGAATAGGAGTAAATATGCTTTTAAAGAGGATATGGTAATCAGGGTTGAGGGATTTTTAAAAAATACGATAAAGTTGATATATGATACAAAAATTCCTTTGTAAATATGAGACCTGTAATCGTAACCAAATGGCCGCTGTATTGATTTTAAAATTCTGTTTTACACGTCATATATTTTACTCAATTGCTTAGTGATGTAGCCTTTTCCCCAGTTCATAGCAAGCAACAAGATTAAGATAACGATTTAGGAATGTGTACTTAAATTAGCCTCAAAACTCACAAGTAAAGAGGGTGCCACCAGGGGTCCTACTTTATATTTCATTGCATTGCTTGTGAACCAGAGTTAGGTATTTTTTTTTTTTTGGTTTAGCGTTTATTACCGGATAAAATGAGGAGTACTACTGAGGTAGAAGTTCATCCTATTAAGTCAGCCAATTAATTGAACTTGCAATGTATATTACGTAAGTCTTCACGCATAATTTTATGCAGCAAAACGTAATTATCACCACAGCGAAATAAACCATACTAGCGAAAAAGCAAGACACAAGCATATTAACATGAATACACTCCATCAACCATTATATAGACTCATGCAACGTTTTATTTAGCACAGTTTAAATACATCAATGCAATTAAAATAGCAAATTACGACTACTTAATCTACACTTAATACAATATGCATTTGATAACGGGCATTTTATATGCAAAAAAAACAAAACACCAAAGGCACAAATATTAAGAATAAAGTCTCGATTTACACTCTATTATGAATAGGACTTGGGGAATTAATTTAGATAGGATAAGCTGATAAATTTTAACGCAACTATAATCACGTTTTCTTGACGAATTTTGTAATCCAAACTTGCGCATCCAAGACATGTGCAGTCAGTCATTAGAAGAATCCCCAGAAAATTTTATAATTATCTCTTGTAACGTACATTTACTTCTGTAGTTTCTAGAGAAACTGCATCTTGATAAACTGCAGACTTAAAGGTCCCCAAACCTTTGCAATTTTTAAAGTACCTCACAAGTGGAATTAATGCTTTTAACAAATTAAGGGAAACTGGTAAAACAAGTAATGTGGAAATCGATCCTTTTATTCCATGAAAAATAATGTCATGCATGCCAATTACAGCAATTTCCTCGCGGCATGCAGTACAACGTACATGTACGTTAAAATGAACAAAAAAGAACCACTTTATGAAGCATTAAATAAGCAATCATTATTAATTACCGGTTGCACAGAGACCTAAGAGATTTCAATTGCCATCGCTCATTAAAATGTATTTTATTCTCGGAATAAAATTAACTAAGACCTGTCTGTGCAACCGGTATCAACTATTGAAAGCCTGTCACTAAGAATATTTAATTTTATATATGAACACTACGTTTGGGTAGAACTATACAAGCACATTTATACAGCCAACGCCAAGCACAGTTTCAAAATAAGCGCTACCACCGACTTCAAAACAACTGCCACGCGATTTTTAACACTTTGAGAGGATAATTCATATGTTTTGTATTCACAACAACTAGAATCTTGGGATGTACCTCCAATATGTTGAAACTTTCAAGGGTTTACACTGGAAATCCCTTCGTTTATCTGTCACCGTACCCGCGGTTTGCATGCACACTCGGATTTCAACTTTCCAACTCTCGATATTCGCCGGTTTTAACTTGACTCGCCCAAAAATCTGTTCACCTGCGTGTGGGTTAAAAAACATTGTTACGAAACAAGGTTTCATGCGGTACACTCAACATCACTTTTTGTTGAACGAATTTTCAAAAGTTGTTTAGGACAAATGTAGGCCAGCGGTATACAGGACGCAATTCCACGTAGGCTTTAAACCCATAGTCCCCCCTCGCTCTCGTACAAAACCCGAACAGATGCCGCTTTATAATGTAAACTGAACTTACCCCGCGCGAATCTCTTTACGGAATGGTTATCCTAATACTATGGAACCACTGACATAAACGAACATCCATCCAAAGCCACATTTTACTACGCAAATAATGCGATTTTATACAGTTCGTGCAACAACACCCCGACTCCTGTCGCCATATTGCCACTAGTTCCCTCACACGCGCCGCACCCAGCGCCATCTGGTGGCCGAAATCGGCAACTCCATGCAACACAGCTGTTTTTTAATAGTTTAAATGTCTCGTCTCTCTTTCTAAATTAATTATTTAATAAATGAAAGTGGATTTTAACGTCATTTATTCCACATTTCCCTCTGCGTAATATATTAATACTTAATGCCAGTGAAATCCAGGAAATGAGCACTTATTGTGAATGGTTAACCTTACTGAAGAACTGACTGTTATAATTGCGTTATCTACTTTTCCTATGACGTACAAAACAAAGTTTTTCAAGATAGTGTGTAATGGTTTGTTGTCTTCATGATTAAGATAGTATTAGTATTTATCGCTGATTAGATATGATGTTGATCGATCATTGTATCCAATGCATCAAAGCATACTGTTCATTTTTTTCTAATTTCGAGAATCCACCTGATGTGCGTGATTCAATTCAATGTCAATTTAATGTCTAAATCAAATGAAATATTGACACGTATTACTTTAAATCTTTGAACATAAAAGTACCATTCTTTACTATTATGATATTTTATGATTCCTTATATAACCCTAATGTTCTTTTAGAAGTTTGAAAAAGAATGGACTACACCTTTGTTTAAAATAGTACTGTTTATAATGCAGATGACATACTTTATATTTTAATCTGAATTTCAAATTATTTAATTACCATGAACATGTATAATTGCGTGTACTGCAATATTACAAAAACTACTGTACGCGTGTTTTGAACGCCTTTACTGAACATGCACATCCACTGCATAAATGATTCGAAAAGATACTGCTTGGAATTTTGCAAAAATGTAACCCTATTTAAGGGAATTGGATTTCTGAGCTGTTGATGGACTGGAGCAAAGTCGTGAAGAGATTTAAAGTAAACATGCTTTCGATTGAAAATCTTA
>JAQGAE010000085.1:0-60889 GCA_034696685.1 Julus scandinavius | reverse complement strand
TTGGGAACAATTTGTTAATTTATTAACGAAATATATAAGTTTTATTGGGTGTGCAATTACATTTTTTGCCGACTGTAGTACACTTTTTAGGCACAAAAAACAATGACGAAACAACAATAATTATGGCAACCATAAAACTTTCCTGGTTTCCAAAAACTAGAAATGCTCCTACTCCAGACACTTAAGTAGTGATAGTTTCAGTATGAGGAAAAATAATTGGATGTATAATGCATATAGGACACCATTTTGCAAACCATTAGAAGGAGTTCCAGAAAAAAAAATCTTGCAATATATTCTTGACCTGGAATACAGTTTACAAACATATAGTATATGCTCAATTTCTGCAAGAGGAAGTCAACTAGGAAAAATCTGAATTGACTAACTGACCATGGCCCAATATCGCTCATTTATCGCCCAGTAAAATATTACTGGATAAGGTGGTTTTTCACAAACGCAATCTACCTTAACCACATAATACTCCGATATTTTTTATATCAACATAATATCTTTTCTTCTAACCAATAACGGTAAATTAAATTGCACCATCATTTCAGTCCTAATGCCTAGTTCATCTACATGTACACGCATAGTCAAGCAGTTTTAGGTGAATAACATGAAAAAACAGCCATATTTTTACCAAAATATGCAAACCAAAACGTAACCGAAACACAACGATTTCCAGTGCATGCAGATAATAATTCTTTATGTTTCAAGTCATAATCTACAACATTTATACGAGTTCTTGGCTACATTTGAACTTGAATTGTGGATATGATATTTTTGTCAGCATTTGTTACATGTCGACCTCATTTTTGTCTACAGAGTTTTGACTACAACATCAAAGTGTGGTCATCATCAGTGGGTCCTCAAGACCATTTCAAAGATACAAAGTTGTCAAAGTTAATAAAATTATTATTTTTTTATAGAAAAACATGTTACATGTCATGAACTTTTTATTGTTATTATTAAAAGTATTAACATTATCTTTTCGAAAACGTTGATCCAAATAACAGAAATAAACAAAAGCTCTAAAGGGTAATGTTCAATTATTTTCAATTCAGGTGAAGCGGCAGTCAGTCATTTGTAGGATGTGAAATGATACTAAGGGCACAAAGATTTAAATAAAATATATTATTTGCCGAGTCATTTTTACTGATTGAAGGTTTGCATTTCTTATGTTGTGTTGTATATTTTACAGTTTTAGATTAAAATGCATAATTGTTTTGGGGAAATCCAAAAGTCCTTACGTAATTCTAGCATCATTTCCTTTCTTCTAGATTTGCATCATCCATAAGCCGCGATATTGGCCTATAGTGTTAATTAAATTCTGGAGAAAAAAAAACTTAGAGGTAGGCAAGTTACAAGAATTTACCTTCTCAACTGCTCCAGCCCTTTAATTTTCTGTATGAATTGCCCCAATTACCTGATCTGGATGGATGAGCTTAGTTTAGATCGCCGATATTTAGGTATTGCGAAAATTGTGGCCTTCAATTTTCCTGAGCAATAAACACCTTGACATTTCCCCTTGCAATGGCTATTCGAGGAAATACAATGCATCACACATTAAAAAATGAACATACATAATTGCTGGAAGTTTCGGGTCGTTGATGTGTAATTTTATATTACACAAGGTTTAATTTGTTATTTTTTATATAGAGATTACTATCATCACATCCGATTCAAAACATTAAAATGCCGCAAACATTCTCGAAAATAGGATTCACAATATTCAATTATCACCATTATTCTTTTTGTTTATGATATTTTTAAAATTTTGTGAAATAATTATAGTCCGTAATGCGCAGTAAAGGAACACTTGGTACAATTGTAAACAAATTACGTTATTTTTGCAAGAAGTGTCTGCAAAATCTGTATGCGTGTCACACACACACACACACACGATGGTTTGTTTGTCAACACACAAACAATTCCAACTGTTCAGTTTCAATTTCAGTTAATAAGAATTCTTCGACCTAAGTCCTTTTGAGCGATTTTTGTGATTATAAATCCAATATATTTCGAATATATTATTGATAATATTATAAATTAAAAACAATTATAAAAACACTGTTGTCCAGTTACTATGCAACGGATTCCAGTTTTATGAGGCTTATCCATATTATGCAAAGATTCATAATTTAGATGGATTCGTTTTCGTTTTTTAGGATATTCCCCAAATTAATCGTTGTACTGATTAATCGTATTTTTCAGCATTACGATAATAAATACCTGCATCTCGTTTGAGATAACGCACAGCATGTTATAACGAATTTGTACAAATCGATGTTTAGCTACCAAACTAAGCATTAGAATTCCATGGAAATTTAGTTTGACCGGATTTTTAACCCAGTCCTATGTATTCCAATATTAAAAATATGCCCATCTTAAAGACTTAATTTAATGAAGTATTGACTAAATATTTCGTCTTTTGTCACGTTTGTGCGATTTTAAAACATCGCCAAATTACAAATGATATTTTGGTGTTCCTGAGTGTTTGTAACCATGCATAGCACTATTGCATGACAGGAAAGCTAACTGATATGATATATCTAAACATTACTTGCAAATTTGCAATAGATCATTAAATGCCGCAAATTCTGCCATTACATTAATTTTGCGACGCCCCACAACGTTATAATCGAACTATACATTCGCACAAATGAAATGCCATATCTAAATATTGTTAACAGTGGTGTTGGGTGATAGAGGCTTTTTGATCACCCGGTATACTGAAACAACGATAGCATTATCAATCATTTAAATTTTTTTAATAGTGATATGGAAATATCCGGATATCATACTGCGCACGAAATAATTATATTAAGCTGACTTAAGCGGCCTTGAATTTGTAAGCTTTCAGTGGAAAGTTTGTAATTAAACAAACAATATTGCCGTTCTTTGTATCAGTCAGATAAATTCTGACATGACCAACTGATATAAGCTTGTGATAAAGCTGACCATGAACATTTTTGACAGTTGAAATTTAAATTCACGCTGAAATAACCAGTATTAAGACGGGGAAGAAGTTGCTTATTATACAATGCATAGAGACATCCTATTCTCTACAAATCAACTTTTATACTAGTGCAGTTTTGCAAAATTATAAATCCATCCCAATTACAATAATAATATAGCACGCATACGGAAGAAACCGTCCCGGAAATAACATGGAGTAAAAAAATGGAGACAAAAATTGTTTATTTTGAAAATACAGTACTTATACTTTAAAATAACTACAAAATGCGCTGCAAAATGGAATTTTCCGGAACGCATTTCTTTATGTATGCTTATTATAATCTTAAAGACGAAAAATTATTTATGCAAGAATATAATAGATGTAGTTTTAAAATGTTCAAAATAATATAGATTTAATAGTCCTGCTAAGGTTGTTCTACTGAGCCAAGGTAAGCTAATAAGGTCTGGGTCTCCATCACCTTATTTTATAATTTTACATAAATTCTAAAACGACAGGAGTTCCATTTCATTTTGCTATCTTGGTAAATATTTTTTTCAGAAAATATTAAAATGCAACCTCATGTACGTAAAATACTTCCCTACAAATTCTAGAAAAATGCATATACTCTCGCAAGTAAGAAAAATTGTGAAATACTCTTTTTAAGTGTACACTGTAGATTATAATCTCTTCGTTTTGATCTAAGAATGATGTAGTCAATTTTCGAAATATAGCACACATTAAGTTTATTATTTATATATTACTGTTTGGCCATTAATAGTGTAAAATTTATTTCACCATTTGGCATTTTAGTTGATTATACTGTTTCCCTTAATAAAACCGATTTTTGTGCATTTCTTATGTTGATATCGTATACTCAACATATTTTGTCTTCATATTTATGCAAAAGTACTAAACGTTATTGTATTTCTAAGTAATGAGAACATATATATAGCTTTCAAAAAACCGAAACTTATGTTTTATAAACATACAACATTTTTATCTATATATTTTCTAGTGTTGTCTGGAAGGACTCCAGCCATACGAGATTCATTGTTGATTCATTGAAAGTGCCACACAGATAACAGTAATTAATAGTAGATAAAATAATTTGCTGTATAATTGCAAATGTGCACCATACATCAAACATTGGTAATCCCATTTCAAATTTTGAAATTTTCGCCTGCGCTTTTAAATTTCCATGAACTAAAATTACATTACGCATTCATATATACTATATATATAATTAATTATTCATTAGAAATGTAAAATCGCTCTCCGAGTAATCTGAAGGTCCCATTTTACTCTAAGAAATGCACAGTAATCATGTTATTAACCAAGTACAATACTCAAAAGCATAATAACTTATAAGGTAGTTTATAGTGACCTTGCATATCTACCGACATCATTTTTTCCATGAGCAAAAACAAAAACAGATATTTTGAAAATTAGTTATTTCAGCATGCCTTAACTCCTTTCTAGATATTCTTGATAACCACCAACTTTCATAATTATACTTCAAACAGATTATCATGTACACTTTCCTCAGACTGTCTTATCTCTTGAAAAACAACAAATCTTATTGTGCATTCAGGTGAAAATAATAAGTATATAATATAACCATGGTAAAGCCTAAACCTAATTCACTTTAAACTATATTTCAACCTCACTTATTATTCACGTTTCCATTTCAGAAATGCAACTGTATTGCACACGAATACGTATCATTTACGGATAATGCCAATTGATGATATATAGGTCGTCTAAGGGGGAGGGATTTTTGATGAGCCCCATAAAAATAAGACAAGGGAAAGCTTTCTTAATAATGGGTCAGGAAGGCAGTATAGTAACAACTTTGTTTTAAAAAAAATTGTACCATTTTAGGTCAAGGCAATTAATGTATTTTTCTCCAAACAATCATCTGTAATGGAATTCATCTACTTTCTGTAAATTATTACTCAAGCATTGCAATTAGATTTTGCTAGTATGTTTCAGTGCATTTGTGAAGCAAATTTCTTTTCTTTTTTTACTTTTATAGACGGATAACACCCAGATTTTTCAGAACTACATCAAGAAGTAACGTTGCAACAAATTTGTTTCTCGCTTTCATTCAATATATTTAGTACAATTCAAACAATAGTGATAGTTATTTCCTGCTCTCTAGCATGACTACCCACGGTCTATATATGCATAAAACAATTTTAAATCCATAAAATCTGAAACCATTCGATATATTCACTTCACTGCTGAATGAAATATTTATTGAGTTTGAGCAGCTACTGCATGATGTAACATGTATGAATGTGTGTGTGTAAATTGCAATCCAACACAATAGCAACATCTTGTCTGCAACAATTCTTCCATCCTGCTTCATTTGGTAAACAAAAGCTTTAAGCAGTTTTCAGCAACTTTAATTTACCAGTTATCAACAATATTTAAAATTTGAACAACAAATGAGCATAGGGCATAAACTTTATATGCTCTATATTGCTAGCTAACACAGAAATATGTTATAGAATCGTCATGTAAAACTTATTATGTGCCATTCTTGACATAACACAGAATAAGTACAAACTAGTAACAAAACATTTACCGAATTTTACAAGATCTTGGTGACGTTCTTCAGTCTCCCATTTCTAATTCTTTGACAACCAACAATTGAATACGCTCACTAAAGCATTGATAGTGAATCTACTTCAAATCACAAATCCACATTGTGTAAACAAAAAGAAGAATAAAATTCAGCTGTGCCAAATAAAGTTTTGTCATTTCTCTTTATATTTCTTAGTGTTCAAATTTTGTGTTTACCACTTAAACTGTATATATGACTGAGTCACACATCAATGAAATGTTTTTAGAGTATCGCTTCTGTTTTTTGGTTTGGTTTTCCCCAAATTTAATCTTGGACTGCTTAGGTTATATAGTATAATACAAACACATTATAATAGTTTTATTCAGAAAAAAAATGTTTCTTTTTTAATTATCTAGTTCAAGGATTTTTACTGCTGTAGATATTCTTCCCTGGATATGTAACATGTAATATTTCTGGTATTTATCATAATAACTAATTGTTCCTACCTGTTTCACAGAAATTGTTTTGTCAGAAGCTCATTAGAATCCACTTTTGCGTAATGTTTGAGAAGCAATGTTGAAACAATTCATGTTTAATGCTACATTTGCAACGATGAAAAACGCACAAAAAAACAATGTTAAAGCAGAGTAATAAAAATACTTTTAACCAAGTATAATCCAGTACATGATCAAGAAAATCCTATGCTTATTTATCGCTCATTATGATATGCTGTTTTTGCCAAGAATCTTGACGTACAATAATGAAGCGTTTTTATGGAGAGTTTAAAATTCATGTATGAACATAATTTCTTTAGAAAACCAAAAATTTTCCATACATATCAACAAACGTTCGCGAGTAAAAACTTGTTTAATAGTTTTCGAGATAGTAACATTTTACTAATAGTATATGTCTATGAGGAAATTTATCGCACATTTTTTTTATAAAATTCGTAAAGGTCGAGCATGACTAACCTTAACATCTTTAAAACGTTTTAGGTGCGTCAAATAATCCGTGCGAATTAGACATTTGTTTCATTTAAAAAAATCAATACATCCGGGAACGGGGTATTTAAATGTATTAGATTACGCAAAATTAAGCATGTTGATAACCAAACAAGCATCTATGCGTATCTTACAATATTACATTTGTTTGTCATCGGTTTTGGGAACTCGAAAACGACATATGACGACATAAAGATCGTCTTGAATTTGTTCAACTGGAACAAAACAAGGTTCTATTATTTTTTTTTTTTTTTTTTTTTTTTTTATCTTCTTTCTAATTACTTTATATAGTCATTTATGGGTTTTTTTGAAGGTCTTTTTGGATTCTCTCCATTAAAATTTCAAGCACGTAATTGTTTCTCCCTACATTACCTAATCACCCTTTCATTGTTTTACATTATAATGATCTTTACTAAATGTAAATGCATCACAACAAAGAATTTACATTTTATATGAAAACGTTGATTATTAGTTGCTCACGAAAAAGCTAGTAATATACATAATATATCATAACAAGTTCTTCACGCTTGATATGGCATTTTCATCATTTTATGAGAAATATTCTTAAAATAGCTGAACGTCGGTTTGAAATAGATTGGCTTACCAACAATTTTTGATAAAAACGATGGTGGATTTGGAGAGAATCAATGATTAGTGGTGTTATTTCCGATGGGAAAGCTTACACTTTTGAATTAATATGACAAATGGAAAGTTTGAGAATCTGTTTATATCAAGTGATATAACATGTCTACGTAGTGTTTAGAGTAAAGCTGCAAGTAGTACATTGAAAAATCGTTAAAATGCTCTTAAATTATAGTAGAACAAAGAATTGATCATGTGTACAGAATTTCAATTTTCAAAGCAAAACTTCTAGATGTGGTAGTATTTGGAAACTATTTTTAGTTAATTGGATTTCATTAAATATACAGCACATGCAGGGCTTGACCTTATAACAGATTCTGTCTTATTGTTTTCGAAAAGCTTAAAATGTTGAATTTTGTAACGTAATTAGTTTCCCTCCATCAACTGTGGAATATAATAAGCTATTAATAAATCCTACAAAGCGTACCTCCAATTTTCGAAATTTCCCCCAGATTTTATTGCGCACTAATTAGATAGAAGAAATGCATTCTGTTAAGTGCCAGAATACCCCTTCATTGCAAAAATTTCGACTTTTGGAATTATTTTGAAATGGTATACAGTAACCTGAAAGCAAGAAGGAAAATGGTCTTAAGCTGGTTTTTGGATGAAATATCTCAACATTTTCTTGGAAACAATTCTTATATATTCATTGTATATATTGAAATACAATGTAAATTATTCCCATGCATTAAGATCAAGGGTATCTTATTTAATTTTTATTGCTAGAGCACGTAATTGTACTGTAAATACATAAATAATAAAAATGCTAGATAATTTTTTTTTTAAATTTTAAATTTCATATCTCTGCAAGTTTCATATCAATGTTTTTGCTTATAAAGTTTGACGTATGTCATTAAAATACATGGTTTTTATAATTATATTTCTGAGATTTTACACATGCTGTTCATGTCCGTATATTGAAAATTATTTGACAACCTCAAGGAAATCTTAAGGAGGAATAAAAACCAAAACTTAATGCTTTTTATTTATATTTTTTTGCAACATATAAAGTTTGCAAATTGTTATCCAGATCAGATGGAAGCCTGCAGCGTTTATGTTATTTTTAGGAAAGTTTTGATTAACTTTCCTATGTATTACATAGGTTTACAAGATAGAATGATAATTTTACAACCAAGATTTAAGCAAGGATTATATAGAACGCGGAAAAACGTCATTCGTGAGTGACCCTTGCGGTTTTCATATTTAATTGAATTTAAGCTGAATCACGCATTTACACGAAATTTAATGAAATTAACAATCTAATCAAAATTGAGAATAAATCAACACCAAAAACACCAAGCTTACAGTAGCATTAAAAGATAAAAAATAAATTAGCACCAAATATTTCCTCCTTAAGAAAGCCCAGGGTCACTTCTGTTATAAATTAATTCGGTAGCACAAATTGGAACCCAACTAATTTGCTTTTATTGCATACATGCTATATTGTAACAACAATAAATCGCATGACATTATTGATATGAATGTCAAACAGCTGTATTAGGCAATATAATCTCAAGGATCCGCAATCCTTTAGAGTAGGTGATGAATAAATTGAAATCCTAAGCAAAAAAGATGCTAATAATAGCAATATTGTCAAAAGTTGGAGGGGTAAGCCTGGAGGTAATCGATATATAGGTGTAGTTATGTTCTTAAAAGCTTGAGTTATAACGAAACTACGTATATCATACATCAATTATTCACTGAACGAATGCATTATTCATATTTTTGGAACAACTAACTTGAAAACAACAAACATTTTGTATTTTTACAAATTTGAATATACACTAACCAATAATGCAATAAAAACTATTGTAATTGTCAAATTGCTCCTCCTAAATACGTGAAGTTATATTAATTTGTTTATTATTTGCATGTTATTGTAATGACCACACAGCTTTGTAAAATGTATTTGTTGCATTACGTAGTTATTACATAGGTATAACTACATTTATGTTTTGATACAGATTGAATTTACACAGTCTATAATTAATAACATCATGTATTTCTGTAAATATTTTCTTGAGATTCAATTACTAGAATACTAATTTGGCCTTCTTTCACCATTATTGTGAAAGTACATTAGCATGACATAAGTTGAGTGAATAACGTCGTGGTCGTTTCGAATACAAAGTTATATCGATAACCTACTGCTGTATATTTACTAATTATAGATGTTGACATTCACTTGTATATTTCTTATGAAATTTGAATGATGCCCTCTTAAAAAACAGCCCTTGCTCTTAATTTAAATTCAGCTCTGATAGTTTTCAATTTCTCTCTGACATATATATCATATCACAATTCACGAAAGATTATTTATCGGTAACATAATAGTTTTTTTTTTTACTTCAAAGCTATGGGTGGCTACACAATTGCTCACATGAAAAGATTTTAAACCCTTAAGCACATTTGAAAATGAATCAATTATTTGTTGTATTCGTGCATGTAGCAACACCAAGGACTTTTACAAAACTGCAACGAACAAGACCCAAGATAAAGTAGCTGGACATTTGTGACTCGAGGGAATTATATCATGGTTATCTCCATAATTCTGATTTATTTTTTGCCTTGAACGCATTTTTTCAAGCTTTTTGAAAATTTATTTTGGAATCATTTCTGACATGTTAAGTAAAAACTGACTTTAGTTTAAATTAATTTTCCCAAAGCTTTCAACTTTTCTCGGATTATCCTGCATTCGCAAATCAAAAATACATCTTACAGAAATTTTTATTTCAGACAAAAATCGACGAAGTTCACCTAGAACTCTAGAGAAGTTGTACTATGCAGATAGATCAAACATCCTTAATAATCTTTTAAGTCAAGGAAAACTCGTACTGCAACAAGCCAATCAACAAAACTCTTGCTAATGTATACTTTTTCCCTTCTAGATACTAATATAATCAATCAGAACAACACATGACTTAGTTTAAAAAATAAATTTATCCCACATGGATACCACAAGAAAAAAATGTTACAAGGGGTAACTACCAATTATTTTGTAAATCACATAGCAATTGAAGTAACACAGGGGGAGAAGCTGGGTACTCATGTCACTGGGACTATAATCATAGGAGCACAACCATGACGTCAATATAATTTAATTTATTTTCCAAAAGTCTAGTTTTTTAATGTCGTTGTATAAATAGTCGATCATTAGGTGAATTTGACCCTCTGACGATGTATACTTCTGATCAAACAGTTCAGACCTCTGATCAATCAGAGGGTAAATCTTCCTTGATAATCGTTAATTTTCTCAACGCAACGTATTCATGAATTTGATGAATTCATAAAAATGTAATTCCTTCATAATGTTTCTAAAAAATTTGCAAAACGTTTGCTAATAATTCGAATCAACATTAGCCTACATCATGTTAATCCTTAACATTCTCAAATATAATGTAGCAAAAACTAGAATCGTCCCTGACATAACAATAAAGTTTCGCAATAAAAATATAATTAAATTAAATTAAATTACATTTTTGATACGGAAGAATAGTTTTTGAAGGCTCCTTTTTACTAAGTTAGGTTGAGTCCATACAATTCTTTGCACGCGTTATAAAAATTATATACTTCCTTCTTGAAGGATAACTGAAGATTAATCAAGATTCACATCCCTGAAGACTTGTCTGATGAAATATAAAGATTTGAAGATGAGCTCTCTCATCCATGAACCATTGCTTCCAGGGTTGGACTGGCCTGCTTGGACACCTGGAGATTTCCTGATGCGCCCTCATCTTGAGAGTGAACTGGAGCCCTCTGAAGATCGAGTATCGATTGAACGAGTACCCTTGTCGACCTGGCCCCAGTTGAGTATTGTTGTTGTTTTTAATTTAGAAATAAATATTTTTTGAGCATTAAAAATCCATTTTCTTGAAATGTAACTCTAAGACCTGTGCGCCCTATAGGCTGACAGTCTATATTTTTTTAACGGAAGGGGTGGTCCTGATTAACGATCATATCTCCAAGGTGCCTTTGAAGTAAAATTATAGTAAAATTCCAAGCACACAATTTGAGCGATCTTGTAGTACGCAATTGTAGTAAAAAATAGTTTTTGAAGGCAATCATATATTGTATATGAATTCCTATATTAGAAATTTTACCATACAAAAGCAATTGCAGAAATTGCAGATGCTCTAAATATTATTTTTATGACGCTGAGGTTTACTCTTTATGCAAGCGCCATTACGAAATGTGCTAAAATTGTACTTTTTTAGGACTTAGTTGAGTTTCACTAAAATTTTCCTTTGTTTTTTCACCATTAATCGTTCATAATTCATAATCACATGTACATTTATATGTTAGTATTTTGAACAGGTAGAATTCCAGAGGCCTGCAAATTTCAAGTCAATCTGCATACTTGCAAATTCATGTAGAGTATGGAACTGCTGTAGCAGAAACTAAACTTAAGTTAGGGGTCCTATAGCTTTCTCATGAGCTCTAAACAATCAAACGGCTCTCAAATAGCTTTATGAGCACATAATTCGGTTAAAAGCCATAGCATTCCCATATAGGTCATTATTCACATATAGCTGGACAACATGAACTCATTTCTGACATTTCATTGAATTGAATTTTGTAAGTTATCGATAGTAAATCCTTGTCTACGGTCTGATTGAGCCAAGTACGCCTTTATTTCCTTCCACGAGTCGTAACCTATACACGTCCTCCATTTTCAAACATTATTGAAAACAAAGCATACAAAACTAGAACACAAAAGTGTTTATAGATGAGTATTTCACTAACTAAAAAAGGGGGTGTTTTGCATAGGTATTTTAAACACAGTAGTTTGAAAGTTTCCAAAAATGGCGGAAAATTGGTTTCAAGTATGAAATGGATTAAGTGCTACTTGTTTGTCGTATAAGTACTACCGCTTTTATCTTTTTCTGAATTTCTTAGAGTCCACCAGTTAGATAGATCATATACATACATATATCTAAATATCATATTCAGTCATGTACGATAAACATGTATTTTATTCCTCCTTTAAATTGCTGAATTTTTTTGGCTACGTCCTTAGTCCGTCCAATCAAGGTTTTCATAATGACGGATCACCTGTGAACAGTCAACTCAAGCTGCATCAAACGCACCCAAAAATGCCACCCAAAGCCTTTAACATCATATTTCACTTCAAAAGTTTCTGAAAAAAATTCTTCCTGGTGAATCCATATTTAGGAAAAAGGACATGAAAGTTGATTTCTATTTAGAGGCAGTTTTGTTTACAAAAGCCTTTCAAGTACAAGCTTACTGTAGTAGTATTTCATTTTGTTTTCAGAATACGCCAAGACCTGTAACTACTGTATTTATCTGAATTTGCCGTGCATTGTCACTGACACGTGCAGACGCCAGTGCCTGGGACGTGTGTACTCATGAACGTTATTGTAATTAATGACTACCGAATGTTTAACCCAGATATTAACAAGACATTCAGTTGGGAAAATTGAGAAAGCGTTTTTCCTAGGAAAGTTGTATGCTAATAGTTTATCATGATTTTTATCTTGTTACAAACCAGTACTTTTACAACATAGCTCAATCCAGTCCTATTACCCATGCAAATGCACAAGAGGATTTTTACAGTAATCTATAAACTGAAAAAAAAGTATCCTGAAACAGGTTTCCCCAAGCCAAAAAATGTTTTTGCGGAGTAGACAGTTTTAGAGGCAGTGTCTAGGCAATAAATTTGGTGAACACAAATCGACTTTCAGAATTTTTGTCGCTGCATGAGTATTTTTTTAAGACAACGATTAATCAAATATTTGTCTGATAAGTATCAAGTTTGTCACTGTTTAGAAAAATACGCTTAATTTCTATGTTCGATAGTTTGTCAACTTTTAATTTTGACAAGATTTGTGCTACGTTATTGCACTTATGATGTCTTGGTCACAAGATTGTAAATCATATACAACTCCATACAATGCATGCAAATTTAATTGCTTTCCAAAATGTCATATCAAATAGCATGTTAATTAGACAATTTCTATTTTCCAAGACAGTAAACCTAATTCTTCACGAATGCAATTTAAATTTTCAGGAAATATAAATCGTGCATCGTGTTTTCTAAAAAAAAATACACCTCTTTCACAACAAATAACCTAATTTCTCACAAACTTTGTTTTAACATGAGAAAAACAATATTCTCTTGAGAAATGAAATTGTATTTTTACAAACGTAATTTCACAATTGAGCATGTATTGTATTACGAATTTCAATTTCAAAGAAGACCATCGAATTCTTCAATAACAAGACAGCAATTAGAACTGTTTTACGAATAACGACTTCACTGTTTTCACCACAATGCTGAAAAATTAGGTTATTAAACGAAATTGAGGAAATAAAACGAAGGTATTTGGGCAATCTCTCTCCCTCCACCTTTATTGCACCCCTCAAGAAATTTTGGGACTTTTAACGTCGATTTCAAATTCTCGTTTTATAGCCTTACCATTCATTATTATTTCATTACAGTATTTGTTTTATATAACCATCACTGCCCTACATTAACATTTTGGCTCATTACCTCACCAGACCCAACCAGCCCCCATCGAGAGGACCGAGAGAAAATGCAATGACCTTCTCCCACGTTTTTAAATGTCCTTCAGCCACTGACCCATATGGATGGGGGTAACATTTTGGGAGGATGAGGGATTGTGGGGGGCATCCCTCTACCCATCATCATCCACTTTCACCTGGATTCAGAGGACCTTTTTTTCCACAGGTTTCACTGAGCACTAACGGTCAATGTTCGTCGGGTTCAAGGGGCATTCATAAAATCCGTCTATAAGATTGTTGACCCTACAAAAACCTGGGCCTAGTACACCTCCATCTACATCCCTTGTATTCAAAGTGGAAAAAAGATGTATGAACAAAATGGCATAGAAGTTGACCCTATGAAAGCGTTTAGGGGTCAACCCGTAAAAAAATCATAATCACGATTAAAAACCCTGGGTAAAAACCTGAATCTGACGTCAAAGAAATAACTCTTTCTGGCCACAATGTTCCTATTGGTTCCTCGCTTTTGCCAAAGAGGCGTGTTTTGTCCAGTTTTTCTGTAGTTTGCCCACTATATAAATTGAGTTGCTCACCAGGCGGGCGCTTTAGTATTCATACATCACGCATCCAGTGCTTTCGAAGGTACTCGTCCGTGGCCATCTTGAGTTGGGATCGAGTCGCCATCTTGAAATCGCTTCCAGCAATTTAAACCTGGGTTTTCCCCACATTCTTGTAAGGGCAGTTTTTTTTAACTAGCCACCTTGCAAACAAGACGCGTTTGAACTTTGTGCATTTGAAATTCTAAAGGCAAGTTATATTAGGATACTGAGTTGCAGTTATAACGGAATTGTTCCAAAAGGACTATTTTCAATTTCAACTTTGAAGTCGGTTATTGGCACTACAAGTTACAATCAGGTAAGTTTCAGAAATATTATAATCATACATTTTTTTTTCCTTTTTTTTTTTTTTTTGTTAAATCATAAGTTGTGGAAATTTCGTCAAGAATTTACGAGCAAACTAAACGGTAACAACCACCGTTAATGGCATCATTTGCAATCTTGTATGTGGGACATAATTTTAGATTCTTTTAAAATTACCTTGTTATATTTTGTGTTGAAAAATCTTGTTTTTTGCTACATTTCATTTAAATGTAGTATGAATGTTCACTTCAGTGTTAGAACTACTTGAAAATATGAAAACAAAATTTAGCATCGTTTTGCTCTGATGGGAAGCACTCATTCAGGAGGCAGTTTAATAACATGCGCGAAAAAGTTATGGATTTGTAGCTTAAAACAAGTATAAAATAAAATACAAATATATTATAAAAAATTGGAGGGAAGGTAACAAGCGCTTAGATGTCATTCATGTTAAAACAATAACAAATATAAATACTGGTTATTAACATAAACCCATAAAAATTGGCCCAATTTTCACTAGAAATGTATGGACGCCAGCACGGTTCAACAGACATGTCCTAAATGTGAGATGTATTTCCACCAATTGAAAATACCCTTTGCTGAATATTCAAAGCACGTTCTTTTCAACAATAGGATTTTCCTTGAAAATTAGTGTAGAAATCGAAAAACAGAATTTATGAATCTAACTGAAATTATCTGTCATGGACTGTTGTTGTTTATTATGAATTTTTATCATGCATGCAACCAAAAAATTGGCACGATGCAGTTTTAAACATAAAAAAATAGAATAATTGTTTCGGTGCAGTATTTTGGCGTTACTCGTGTGTGTATTAAGAATTCATCCTGCGTATCTTGGTCGAAAACAATTCCATTGAAAACAATAACTTATCATAAATGTACTTTGAATGCCTCTGACAGAGATAATTAATTTTGTCTTTAACTTAAACAAAAAAAGCTTAAGTAACCTTAAGGCCCATATCACTGTTAAATATTGAAACGTGTTTGCAAAAATCCTGTTGATTTAAAACTATAATGATATATTTAAGAAATTGAACTAAACACAAGTTGAGAATCTGTTACAATAGCTGTAACATCACTTTTGGATTATATAGAAATATAATACACAGTGTCATTTTTAGATACTCGAGGGCGCCACCAATTCCTCATTTTTTCAAAGTTAAAAAAATACATAAACATAAGTAGTTGTGCAAGCCTGGTTCATGATCGTGAACAATATGAAGTTATAACCGTTCGAAAATAATTGCAAGCTTTAAGAAGGTCTTACAAGAAGATAAAAAAACTTTAAAAAAACTGCTGTACGTGTATGAGAAATGAGTAATTGACCCAGTTATGATGAGAGAGGGTAATGTAATGTTAGATTCTTGGAGAAGGGGGAGTGATTTGGCCTTGATATAAAATTCCAGTACATTACCAAAGCCACAAATGTTTACCTTGTCTTACCCAAACATATTTGTTCATCATTTTTAGTTAATTCAGGTAAAAACAAAAAAGGAAAATATATCTTGCTGATAACCTCATTAAGAAAGAACGAAGAAAAATCCATAGAGTTTAGATAGCAACAAGTGATTCAAATGCAAAATAATTTTACATTCCCATTTCTTTTTCTTAGAAAATACATTTTAAGGCGTGTTTATTATAGGCATAAAATGTGCAATCCGGAAAGACACAAACCTGTCCTCATCACCCTTTGACATTTTCTCAAGAGAATGGCCTATCGACGTTTCGAATGTTAAGATTTTGGTTCAAGATTTTTGAGGATCACACAAATTCATTACCATTTACCAAAACAAGTATTCTTAGTTTAACAGTTCAAGTGAAACCAGAATACTGTTCGTAATCATAAAGAACATAATGTACACTATGCCATAAAAACTGGTTAATAAGGTCGATATGTGGCACAGTAGAACCAGTGCATGTGAATCGTAATAAACTTAGAAAATTGTGCTCTATATTTATTGTTGATTCGATTCATAACTAGATGGCGCTGCATGTTGTATCCGTCCTGGTTTACAATCTTTGAATTATTTATACCTATAGCTACAAGCAGTGCTATTTTAATATTTGATTTTTCTGGCAATTAACTTTATGTAAAATTAATAATTTCTAATAAACAAACGAAGTTTAATCTGGATTTTACAAGTATCACATTCATTGCAGATGAAGATGATTTGATAAATTAGTGGAATTAAGTTGCTTATTGATTTGGTCAATATATTTTTCTTAAGCGACAAAAACTTGGTAGACAACTTCACAAATATGGGCATTTATACAGATAAGGACTAGTTGGGCTACTGGTACAAACCAGTGAGAGTTGCACATGGCAAGTAATGGTGCCGCTGTTTTAGATCATCGTGCTGACTATTACATGCACGCAAATAAAATCTTTATACATCTGTAAAAAGGTTGTACTCCTTTCTTTATTTTTACTATCATTAATTCCTTCCCCTATCGTGCATTAACCTAAACTTGCCTCAGGAATAGTTATAATCTTAATAAACATGCACACAAGCAACTGATATACAATAACAAATGTTTATGTAATTTTGAAATGTTTTCCTGCTTATTAGTCTTTTTCTAAAATGGTTCAACATCATTGTCTTACTTTATCAAAGTTGCCATGACTTGACATGATGAAGATTGTCATCCACTTGAATTCCGGTAATTCCCTAAACAATGGCAGTTCAAATATAAATAATTGCTTAAATATTGATCAAACAAATTGCATCGTAAATTGTTTTTTTCATAAATTAGCAGGATGATTAAGATTAGTGTTACGGATTGAAGGTGACGAGCATAACCATTAACACTGGTTAAAAGGTAAACAGGCCTAGCTGACAATTTAAGGTCATATACTGGCAAAAAAATGCTTGCCCATGCTTCTTTAGATATTGCAACAGGAATCTGTTGACGTTTAGTTCATTACCATGCGGTGGCTGTACCATAAATTAATTTAAAAATGAAAAACAGTGTCGTCAAAATACTTTAGAAACGGATAAGTCATCACACACATCCCAGTGACCCCATAATCTAACCCGGTTTCAGAATATACAGTACAATTAATTTATTAATTATCTACAAGCACAATTAATAACTTTATATCAAATCTTAAAGGTTAAGAACATCATACGATTTTCTAAAAGCTCGAGTCGCAAAAAGAATATAAGCTTTACAAAGGTCAGTTCTAAATTTAGAATTCAGTTGAAAAATACATAAAATGTGCCTCTATGTCATACTATCCCTAACTTGCAGTTTCGAAATAGATACATGCACGTATCTGGATAACTTATTTCCCCCATTTATATGATAATTCATTTATCAAGACCCTAATATTTGTGATAACTTAATTAATTCAAAGTGGAAGGAAGGTACAAAAGAAGCTTCACGTTTAATTATGAAAACTATACATTTGTTCTTTTACAATAAATTTACAATGGTGGACACTATGTCACTTTTGGACAAGAATAATAGTAAACAGTGTCATCTATGTCGAAACTATGTATTTTTTTTTGTAACTTCCTTACAAATAAATAATTTCAGAATACCCATTTCAAAAAATTGTCCTCAATACACATGCAGATTCGAAATTCAAATAGTTTCGACATGATTCTGAATATTAGCGAGGTATCATTGTTGGCATTGGTTGACAACACTGTGGTTCTTTAGGTCAAAAGTTGAGGAAGACGTTTAGCAAAGTTAGCGTACCAATTTTTCAATCGATATTTTATACAAATAAATAATTATTTTATTGAGCAGCTTTTGATAGAGTACTTATAGAGAAGAGTATATCTGGGGCAACCGGATAACTTATTAACAACTTTGTTTATTTGTTATAACGAGGTGGTTTGAGGAGGTCGCATGATTTTAAATAATTTACTACATGCGCTGACCTTTTCATGTGATGCTCTATAGAGACTTGGTGTCATAAAATGCAAAACAAATAGTTATTTGTTACATGTTATATTTAAAAAGAAGTTTTTTTAATAGTAATAATCTACATTTATTCAGATTGGAGTTTAATATTTTGGCAATGAGTGCAACATTTCTCGTAATGGATTTATATGTATAGCACAATAAAACAAGAAACAATATGTTATGTTTCTCCTTTGGCGAAATGTGCTTATAAAAAGACAAATGTGTAAAGATAAGAACACCTGAGTATTAGGTAAAACCATGCCAACGATTCGATGGTTTGCCATGTATAGCTTATAGTAGCTGAGGCGCTATATAACGTTCCAAATGATATCGTGCCTAGTGATACCCAAATAATTTCCTTTGATTTTACGCCTCGAAATGTAGGTTAACTAGTTGCACAGCTACTAGTGAATGGTCTGATAGGATGGAGAGTGGTTAAGAGGTGCAATTACCTTTCGCCCCACCTCACCACCCTTCCCGCTTGGCACAGTCATCCATCCACCATGGACATAACGGCCAAACTTAGCAGAGGTGGCTAACCTGCCTGCAGGACCTCACCAGTCACTGCACAAGTTTTTTATTTTATTTTAATTCCCTGCCCCATTCAAAAATAACATATCCAAGTGGTACCTTCCATAACATAAATTGGCTAAAAAAAAATTTTAAAAAGTGGACAAGTTTTGCAGTATATCAGTCGACACTTTCCCTTCGGAATGGCCACTGGCTAAATGAATTCCCTGCAAGAGCCAGTTTTTATTAGCGTTTTAATATCTCAGACAAGATAGGAAAAAAAAATACCGGAAATGATTCCTAACTGTTATGCAACCTCTCGACAGGTATAATGGTAAAAGGGATAAGAAGCGGTTATTTAATATTCCAAAAACAGCTTGATAGTTTTACAATTATGTACAAAGTACATCAGAGGAGAGAGTTCCCGGAGGGAGTGGGAAAGTATTATGAATAGTAATTATCTATCAGAATTAAAAAGACACCAATCATGTATGATGGATCCTGACATTTCCACATTGTTTTTATCCGTCATAATGAGAATCCTGTTGGGTATATATTCTACATGTTTGGTCAAAGGTGGGTGACGGTAGAAGCACCAAGAATGGTCCACCTGCCCTGGTATTTTAAAATGGGGGGTGAATGACCCTAAAATGCCTTTTAAGGTCAGACCTGCCTTCCCATTTGGTGAAGCCGTCACAGCCGGTGAATGGACCGCAGTGAGACCAACCCCCCATGGAATACCACAACACACAATTCACTTCCTTGACCAACACAGGTTCTGGTATGTGATTTTTTGGAAGATTTTTTTTACTTTCCCAACCTGCTGATACTAGTTAAATGTCTGATGGTAACCTCCTCCCTGAAGGGACATTGGCTAGCAAGATCTGAGCATCAGAATTCCGTAACCGTTTCAGTTTGCCTAATGAACTATATTCTCGAGGTCAATTGGGAACGATTTCACTTTGCAGGCTATAGAAGTGTGGCCAACTTAACAAAATCTTTGTCAGGTCAAGGTGGGGGTGAGTTATTACGAGTACCGAGGTGTAAGCATTTGATTAATTATGTATCTGTTATTTTTAACAAAAGGACTCCGAATTTCAGTACAAAGAAAAAAAAATCAAAGCATTTGATAAAGAGGGCGCCATTTGCATGCAATGGCGACCTTCATCTTTTAACAAGCTGCAAGGAAGCGCTATACCTCCCTTTAGAAACACACCAACATTTATGCCACAATTTTGAATATATTCCAAACCAGGTTTAAATCGCTTGGTTTATGACAAACAGATGTGTATATTAGCTTGTAAAATAGGTTTGATTTAAATAATGACATCATTTGGCATCAAATATTTTGTTATTCAGTAAAAAAATCTGGCGTCATGCAGGGCTAGCGATATTATCATACTTTTCCTCAAATCTTGGAAACAATTGAGGTTTTTCTTAGGGTTATAAAGTAACTTTCACATGCGAAGGCTAAAAATATGGGTGTGTCTTAAAATCACGAGACGAATCAGAGAAAAGCTAATTATAGTTATTTAGAGGAGGAGTAACTAGTTCTGGTCGATGCTAAATAGATCACTGGTATAATACAGTCTAATAACCCCCAGAATCAATGGAATTTTAAAAGAATTAGTTTTACATGGTGATTCCAGAAGCCTGTCAAAACTAAAACCGTAACTTTGCGTTGAGCAAGCTTGAAAAAGCAAACTTTCCTTTCATATACATCAAAAACTCTAAATTAATAAATAAAACTGGAATCAGATTAAGGCTCCATAGGAAATTACATTTTGATTAATGCCTGTTTATTGAACAAAAGCTTTACTTGTAAAGTTTGTGTATGAGCAAATTTTGAGTTAGACTTGATTTTGTTCAAATTTCGGACTCATGTTCCAATTAAAATACACACTTGAAATTGGGTCGGTAGGCATTACACGACCGTTAAGGTAATCCAATTAATTAGACAGAGAAATAAGATGCACGCAATAATTTAGTTACACATTCCAAGTAAGTTTTCATTATTTTTAGACATTTCTTGGCACACGTGGAACAAAAATGTTCGTGTCTTACCCATTCACAATATAACCAAACAATAGTAAGCAGTCTTCCGCATATTTAAGGTTAAGTCTTTTGTAAGCTTAAGGCTAGCTATTTGCAAATCTCAAAATGAGAAATTACACTAATCTGCAGTGAAAGTTTCCTGCTAAAAAAAATTGCTGGTTTTTGAAAAATTACAGACAGGAAATTAAATACGATCCTAAATGAACAAGAAAATTGAAAAATAAATATAAAAACTCAAATAACTCGACTATACCCAAGTTCGTTAAAGCAAAAGTAGCAATAATAAAAGGATAAGGCATTATCTATAATCAGAAATTTCTTAACGAGTGATTAAAAGTTTTCATACCGTAATTCAAAACATTCCCTACTTAAATAACACGTATTTTTAGCATTACCTTTCCGTTGCTCACAAGCATTAAACTTTGCATCTTAGCTCAGTTAGTGGTTATTTATGATTGTCCCATTTTAAAATCTTGCGTTATACATCCCAGTATCTGCCACAAATGATATTTTCACAAGAATTATTATTAAGGTAAGGTTATTTCGATTTCACATGTTAATAACAATGAATATGAGAAAGGGAACACGGCCATCCAGCAATTGCTAGGATATATGCAAATTATTGCCCCAGAAGTCTGAAAATATGTCCTTTTTTACCTTGTTATCGCAATATCCAAGCCCAGTTCCATTATGTTTTCTCATTAACGCAATAAACGCGTCGCAAATAATGCAAATATTATAGCGTAGATTTTTTAGTTAAGTATACATGCTGTTTCTTGCAAATTGATAAGTTGCGAATAATTCACGCATAAATATAGTAGGGATATATACAAGTGTACGTTCTCATAACACGATTAAAACTTAAAATGACCCACTTGATACCCTTCATTTATTAGCAATCTGTGTGTTACATTTTGTTGATCTGTATATGTCCACTGCTTTAAAAGTTTTTTGACTAAACATAACAATTTAACTTCACTGTACAATGGAAGCTTTGTTGGAATATAGTATTTATTTGGAATTTTAACTAGTTTAATAACTTTCAGCTATCACTTAAATGTGTTTCACAAATGTCATTAATTTAAAAAAAGGTGTTAACTTCCTTTATGGAAACAGTGGGAATTTGAAATAAAAGAAAGCGTAATTAATTTCCCTCTAAGATTTGACAAGTCTTATTTGTCCCACCTAAATATATGTGTTCACACTATTAAAACACAGTTAGTAGATATCCTAGTGTGAACTGCAGCATGTTAAAAACTGAGTTTTATGTTATCATATGGAAATAACATGAGTGAAATTACCCCCCGTCAAACTGACCAGTAAAAAACAATAAAATAGAAATCAGTGAATAGGCTATGAATTTTCTGTTCTCAAAACCCTTTATATTCTTAATATATTAGGGGTTATCGAACTTTCCAAAAAATTAAAAGCATTGATCTATCAAAGTCCGTAGATCTAAATGCTTTATAGTAACTTATAGTATTACTGACCTGCCAAAATTAAATGGATCACATTAATACTACATTTTTTTTTTAATTTATAAAACTAAAAACCAAGAGTGCAATTATCTCTGACAGCTCCATCCATCCAAAATTTGCCAATGTTTTTTGTTGAATTTAATGCTTATATTATCCTCAATTAAATTAAGATTAACTATAACCAAATCATTTCATATTGAAATACATGGACAAAATACTATGCATATTTGTTACAAAGACTTTATGAAAACGCTGAAGGATATTATACGAAGTATTTGCAATTTTCTGTAAATATAATTCAATAACAAAAAAATTCGATAAACAATGTATTTACGAAACGCAACTTTCGCGAACTAAAAAACAAAATGATATAAGCTGCATGAAAATTGCGAATTTTATTTATATGATGTATTATAAGTGAATTTCAGGCATTCAGTTTCATCGGCATAACTGACATTAAAATATTAAACAATGCGAACTCTTAGTTCTTCATTTAAGTAAGTTTTACTTCTCACTTGAGGGGAGAATTTTGCTAAGATTTTTCCCTTATTATTTGTTTAAATCTTGTGGAAAAAAGCTTCCGGGTTAAAATATCATTACGCTTTTGTATCAAAGAAGCGAAGAAGGAAGACGATTCAGAGTGGAATGTTTCCGACCATAAAAATGAGATGAAAAACTTCATGAAGGTAGTCAAGGATAAAATGAAATAATTAATCAAAACGCTTTTCTTTTTATGTGAAATTTCCTGGACACAGCCATGAAAATGAGTCTCTGTCTGGACCTTATATCATCAAGACAATCAGAACTAGTTTCATAAAAAATTACTTAACAGTCATCCATTAAAATCAATTTTAAAGTTTAAGGGCATATTTACAAGTTCTTGTAAAACAAAGTTTAGGTTATGGCTTAAACAATATACATTTAGGTCAAATGATATTGGCTATTAAGTTAGTTGAGTGCATACACAGGTGAGGTGAGATATGAAATTAAAATGCGTAGAAAAATCAAATAAAAACACTGCGAGTAAATATAGCAGTTTAAGATGAATATTCCGAATATCCAAATAAATAACATTCAGTTTAACGATGTAGCTTATTCTAAGTGTTAACTCTGAAGACTCCGCAATTAAGAATTTTTTATAGACACAGACAGATGCTAAATTGAAGAGATGTTTAATGCTATTTTTCCTGTAATCTTGTATCCTTCAAAAGGTTACGGTAATTCGAGTTTATTATGGATAATGTAGAACCAGTTTCAAATTGTTTATCAGTTGAGTTTTCCTCATTAGCATATACAGACCAGACCATAAGTTCCCAATCCAATTTTCTAGCTCCATAATTTACAAAGTATTAATTGTTGCTAAAAAATATTCTGCTAAACTTTGAAAATTTCTGAATAACTAAACTGCGTGCCAGTTTTTTAATTGAAAATTAAAAAATAACAAGTATTGTTTGGATCCTCAACCATAACATTAGCATGACAAAAAAACGCTAAAAAAAATATTTTTTAACCAATTGTCTTTTGGTTACATTTTGTGTGGCAGGTTATGCATGTCCCTAAAATGTTTAACACTATTTAATCATAAACTCAGTTGAGCTGCTTCAAAGAGCACGCGACCAAACTTTAGCACAAACTTTTTTTTTATAAAATAAAGCCCTCAAACGTAATACTGGAGTTTATAGTCGTGCTTGATATTTGAGACTAGTAATATCCATAATGCTATAAGCCTAGTAGGAAACTTCAAAAATCGTGCTGTAAACGTCTATTGATATTAATTTACCTAAATTTAGCACACGTTTTCGAAATTTGAATATTCTACTTTAATAGCGGCACTGTCCGAGGGTTCATCGGGTGAGGTGTATTCGTATATCAATGTTAGAAGAAGTAATATCTACTTGTGAACATTTTATTAAAATTAATATTACAAAAAAGTAACTTTAGGCTATGGATTCAAGAATAAAAACAAATTGTTGCAAACATGTGGTAGGCAATTAATCAGGTGATTTGGGCTTTCACTTAATACATTTGTAGAACAATTGTGAAAATCATGATAGAACTGATGATGATAAATTGTTTTCTCAACGTTACAATATTAACTAAATATCCCCAGGTGACAAATAAATTACCTCTTTTTGTGTGGAATATCTCACGAGAAAACTCGTGATATAAACCAGATTGACGATTAAAAAAGATCTAAAATTTCTGAAAAAGAAACTGAATAAAAACAATCTTGTTCATTCTACTAATAACATGCTTTATATTTATTTATTTATTGACAGACTCATACAAATAACAAGGTATTAAAGTCATACAATTAAAAATTAGCACTCAACGAGTAAAGTGGTTTTTGTTAAAAGTCAATTTGTTTCATCTATAAATATGCCTAGTCAGATCCAAGTAAAGATGTTTCTGACACATGCTCAATTGTGAAGACAATATAGTAATTGTCAGCATTAAGTTTTAAACATCAGAGGCTTAACACTGCCTCTATACTGCGTGATATATACTGCTTGATATATTATGTACAATATATTGTTTATGTACTGTACAAGTATTTCTCGTTTTACAACCTATGACAACGTCTAAAAAATCTTTGATCTACAAATGGATAGAAATCCAGTTTTACCTAAATGTAAGAATCTGCATTGAATAGTGTTACTTTCTAAGGGTGCTTTAGATTATTAGAGAAGAAAGCCAAGCCTTCATAATTATTTTCTACGATATAAAAAAAATTACCTAGTTAATTTCATTTTAGGACATTGTACTTTTCATTTCGACCAGTTTTGACAAAACGTATATAGTAATCAACTCGCTTATTTCAATGATGACTAAACAAATTCATTGCAATTTTGTTGATTTACCCAACAAAACCTTTCGTCATTAAATCAATTCAAGTAGCATTTCTTTCAAAAAATTTACATTTACAAAGAAATCCTTCCTTTCCAGCACTTATATTCTTAGTAAATGATTCTACAACTTATTTTCCTTTCATCTATTTGTTTTACTGTTTCGTTCAAACGTCTACTTACATTTGTCAGGATATTTAAGTTTCTTAATTTAATCTAACAAAAAGTAATTAATTTTAATAAATAAAAACGTGCAAGCTTAACCCTTAATGTATAATTACTGATTTATCTAAACAAACACATAATTAACCACCGAATATTGACCTGATCTTCGTTTGAATGTGGTACTGTAAGAAATTCTAAACCACGAACAACGTGCCTACTGAAGACTACAGACTTTAAACTGGACAAAATAATCAAGCTTCATATAAAATTTGTTCTCGTCTTTGCATTTATTTATACTAGTTCATGCGATTTTAGTACACTGTACTTTCGCGAACAAGTTCAATGCCATTGCTAATGCACATTCGGCCACTCCACCATTGGCCCCTTTTAGAATCATCACGAATTTAATCACGTTTACTGTATTTTCTCTGTAAATGTAACGTCCTTTAAGGTTATTTACGTTCAAAAGTGATAAAACTAATTGTAAAATTAAAGTGATTAATGGAACTATATATGAAACTCGGCTCATCTCTCCATATGGTGGATAATTGTGGGTTAATATGTGTTATATCTATCCACATATAGAAAATAAAGATATAAGTATGGGTTGTTATTATTTTTGTAATGTGATGTACAATATGGGAAGATTTTTTAATATTTTTTTTTGTAATGATTGTGTGTTAGTTATTTATACAAGTTAAAAGATTGGATGTTAGTACCAGTTGGTAAATTTGTAAAATTAAATGTACAGAATATACGAATATACTGACCATAGAACAATTTGCAAAGCATTTCACATTCGATCATATTTCTCAAATCTCATTTTTGGGTTAAAGTTAGAATTTCATATCTATCTCCTAATGTTATCTCACCTAGTCTATTTTTTATCATAGTATATAGACTTCAAAAAAGAGCAAATGCTCAGAAACAGAAGTTTCTTCTAACTGGAGTAAATTTTTCGGTTGATAAGATTCAAGTGTGGGACTAATCCAATTTTATACTTGGTAATGATCATATAATGATGGAATGTAAAATCATTTCCTTCTAACTGCAGTTTACAAATAAGTTGAGTAAAAGAAATCCGATAAAATCAGAAACACCATATGTGGTTTTCTTGTCTAATCTCCATTGTATAAAATTTGGTTTTCTTGGTATAAATCCTTCTTAATGCTTTGTAATTACCTATAATGATGTAATGTAAAGTTCCAATTACGATTGCTTGTCATTCTTGGTTTTAAAACTTGAGCTATAAAGCTGAACATCAAACATATTAAGAGACTCAAGACGGAGTAAATTGAGATAGAGGCAAATGTCTCATCATGGGGGCTAGACTCTTAATACCAATAACATAGGTTTTCTACCCTCATAAAATGACACATGCAATTGTACATAAAGCATTAAGGCCTGACCATTACTTACGATGAAACCACCAACGCACGTTCAGCCTAATTTTTAAATGCTTTTTTAAGTAACGTTCGTATTTTGTTAAGCACAAAAAACAGATTGCTTCAACATACATATATACCATGAAGCATTTAATTAACACGCTACATTTTTTTTTAAAAAAACATGGGTGGGACGTTTAAATATGGCTCACTAACTTGTAAAAATGTACACCTTTCTTAAAAACTAACGTTTTCTTTATAAATTACTATGTGGGTGTATCATATTTAAGACGTGGTCACAGCATACTGGTCGCGATGTTAGCCATATCTGTTTTTAGGGCATTTTCAGGATGTCCTATAATCTTCCCTAATTCCTCTTTATATCACAGATCTTGTATAAAACTAGGTTACTAGCTCAACACGACTGATTGAGTGCACCTGTACATGTACTGTATTTGTTGTCATTAGTTCCTTGACTCAAAGATATGCCTGTGAAGGGGACATTTTTATGTTAATGAGAAATAAAAAAATACCTACTTTTTCCAGTCAAATTGCTACGGTTGGCAAGATTTTTAATCCTCACGTTTTTAATTAAATATAACAGAATGGTGCTGAAACGGTCAGTTCCTCATTCAATTAAATGTATATGCTTAGATTTTCTCATAATGCTTAGTCATGCACCGATGCTCATACACGCATTTTCAATTTAACAATACGATTCACTTTCATTAAAATAAACTTGATATTTTTTTTTTTATTCAAATCTAGAACTACTGTTCTGAACTTCCTTCTCGATATTAAGCTGCATGATAAATAGAAAGGGAAACCAGAACGCTATTCATAACATCGATATTACCTATAACTAATCATGGATTACTTAATAGTTGATGATACTAGCTCATGTACGTGTTCTTATGTAGAAAATCCATAACTAGAAAAATAACTTCATTGTAAACAGATGCCAACACAAACACAAAATAATTCTCTTATTTGCACGTTGTGTAGTTGTAGCAAACCGATATATTAATTAAACACCATATTAAGTTTCATAGCAAATTCAACGATTGATCCAATTTAACTCAATGTAAATCTTGTGATGAGATTTAGATGCATTACCTGTAGTTCAGATTTCAGATATAGAGTGGTTTGCACAAAACTGATGATGTGTCTAATTGTCGATCAATATTCAGTCAAGAACTAGCAAAAACCAGTTTTAATCGTCGATTATGCCATACAAGCATAAAATTGGCGCAGCTCGAATGTCTATACCCAATAAATTCATTCGATGACCTTATAAAGGAAGTAAATTATAGATAGGTAAATCTCACTAGTGACACCCATTATATCATACAGTAGATTGTTATATAAAAAAACAATGAGGATCGTGACCAAGTAAAAATCATTTAGTTGATGTCCACTAAAGTTATTTTGAGCATCGATCAATAAAGTGGCACAAAAGAGCAACAACAAAAATGTAATGATGTGTGTTCTTTACATCAGTAGTAAAGAACATTGACACGATGTCAATTGGAAACTTCCAAGTTAGCCATGAGGACGAATTTTCAGGGTTTCATTACCTTGAACTCTGACATTAAATCACACGGCAATTAAATAATTCGCGGTTTAGGCTATACAAGCCAACTATATATTTGAATCGTTGCCATAGTGTTACGCAAACTATTTTGGTTACTTCAGCCTATTATTTCCATAAGCTGGCCAGCTTCCAATATACGCATGTTCAGCTGCATTTAGAAGGTATTAAGACATCGTCAAAAAAATTAAAGCTTCGTTAAAATCATTAAAAAAACATATCTACCACTTGTTCGTCAAAGATACAAATTGGAATTTAGTATGCCATTCAGGTTCAGCGCCCCCTGGTGGCGCGTCAGCCTTTAGCGAGGCTATTCCAACTTGGTCGTGTCCTTTTACACCATAGATGATTTTTTCACGTTGTTACATGCATTTTATTCAAGTGCAGATCTTCAAGTATTGCAATGCTATTAGAATTGTGGGGGAAAAAATGGCGTACGTAGTCATAAGGCGCGGCCATATTGGAAATTCAAATGCTAAAATCATACTTTTTAAAACCATTTTTACTGTTTATGTATAGTACCATTTCAAGAATGCCATAATGACCATTTAACAATGCAATTTAAATATGTAATAGTACTGCAAAATTTAGACCATATATTTTAAAATACTCAAATTGTTCCTTTTGCATCATACGCTGTAGGCCACATGGCATACCTCTGGTCTTAGATTTGCTAAAAGGAAGCCTAGCTAGCTGTTAGGGCACCAACAGTTAGGCGGGAGATTGCTTCTAAAATGCATAGCATTTGGGGTGTGCAATAAAATCCAGAAAAAAATTCTGCAAAAATATGTCTACAGCTAGAATATAGAGAATATGAAGGGCCCTTAACTTGAGCAGATGCAGAGGTAGGGATGTATAGGGCAGGGGCAACAGCTGGGGGAAGGGGGAGGGGAACACGGGAGGAGACATGTTCCAAAGGTAAAATAATCGCAATTTTTACCTTTCCCCACATGTCACGGGTTTAAAGGTCCGTTGTGGCATGGTGTCCCTTATCGGATCCTACTCAATCGCGTTTAAATATCGCATGCAAATAAAGTACGATAAAAAAGCACTAATGTCAGGTGCTGCCCTCTGGCGTTGCTCCGTTTCCTCGAGAGCCGCGCCCCCTCGACCTAATATTGCGTACGCAGAAGCAACATATTACCTTCGACCAGAACAGTTTTCCACCACTGCCAGTTGGAAATTACCCCTGGTGGGTGTTTGCATGCTAGTCTTTATACAAATTTTTTTTCCATATCCGGAAAACAGCCTTGTTGGAGTAGCAAAAGTGGGCAGTCACACGGCATTGGTACTGTAGGAGGGACTGTGGCAGGGGCAGAGTGTTGGACGGTCGCTGTTATCGTTGCATATGACCGTTGCATAGCACGGCATTTTATCAAAAGTTTGTTCGTAAATTCAACTAGAGTTTCTTGGAAAAAAAACTTAGCCATATACAGCAGGACGACGGAAATCAAAAACAACCGATAAGAAAGAAACTTCCACAGAAATCTAATTTCCGTGTTATATTTGTGTGTGGTATTCATGCACATTTAGGTGGACCCACGTGCGAAGCGGACAGACTTGCAAATTTCGCGAAGAAAACTGCAAAGTGCCAAAAGTTTGGAGAAAAAAAAATAATACATAGCCCACACCCCAAGAACGGTGAAATATGGCGGGTTTCGTGACTACATTCCGGGATGCCTACAATCAAACGATGGAAATGCGAGGTAAGCCCTTTTTTTTATTTTTTTTTTTAATAAAAAGTATAATATTTAAGATGAAATTGTGAGTGAAGATGAATAGAATTGGAGTTCATTGAAGACCACGTGCGTGGTGCAAATTCAAAACTTTGGATAGAATGAATGAAACGCGGTCATCGTTAAGTGTGCCTGAAGATGAAAATGATTCTTTTAAACCTGTTTTACGTAACAACCAAATTAACCGGTCTGTAATGTTTAACATGCAAGTTATGACTGCATTATGGTTTTTCTCAAAAAGAGAACAACGAAAACAGTCTTATGAAGTTTGTTGACATATTCGCTATAACAACTTTTAACCAAATACAAGTTTGTGTACCTCGGGGCTATTGAGTTGAATTAATTTTAACTAAAGAAATTAAATGTTGTGATAATGTCAAAATCTCAGTATGTATTGGGAAAACTTAATGTTGTGTAACCAATAAACCCAATGACTCGCTAACAAATCGATTTGACCCATTAACCTAACGGCGCATCCTGATTGGCAAACTACTATCGGGACTTGTTAAAAACTCAGTAATTTATACAGAAATTATACAATGCTAAATCCAAAATTATTTTTGTTAAATTTGGATGCTATATCCCCTAACAGCAATCTTATTTCACAAAATGTTTTAAAACTAGTAATTTATGTAGAAAATTGCTATACAATGATTCAAATTAATTTGAAGTAATAGAAGTTATGTGACTAGACGTTAAGTTAATATTAACTTATTTTGAAGAAAAAAATAACAGACACTTTAAGTATGCCTATGCAGGAATTATATTTCGAAAGCTTGACCCTTGCCAAAAATCTCATGCTTTGCTCAAAATGTTGTCTATGAGTCTATCAACGACAACAAAATTCTAACATTGCAAACTTACTACCTATAATCTGCTTTTTTATTTTTCAAATAGTTAAATCATTAATGGGCCCCAGTTTCGAACAATTCACAAAATTCCATGGTGGGGAGAAAGAATCCATAATGGCGTCTTTTTCAAGCTTTGTTGTGATTTCGATAACAGTACCTGTGGTTGCCAGACTTTGTGAAACCAAGGCAACTGATACAGGTTCGAAACTGTGGGAACGAGAAAATAAAAACAAAATAATCCACGTTGTAAAGTGAATATTTAAAAGTAGGAAGCAATCAGCATTACTAAATCGATCCGAATTTAAATATAGGCCAATAGAGGAATATCTATAACCCAGTGCCTGAAGTAGAAGAAACCGTTCGAAGACTGTACCGGGTACTTGCTCCTGTACTGGTTTTCGAGAGAAAAAAAATAAACTAAAAACTGTACTAAGGGCGCATTAGTATTCCACGCAACACGCGAAGATTCACATATTTCCAGAAAGGAAATTACCTGTCGAGTGACTTGCATTTAGTTCATGGTATTTTTGGTTCATTGTTGATTCAAACCATGTCATGTCCACTAAGACTTCATTTTTTTTAATGTTCCAGTCCCGCAATTTTTGTGCCTGGGGCTAATAGGTTTGGTTGGAGAGGGTTATGTCACTGAACTTGTGTGTTAAATACAGTTTCGTGGTGGGTTTTTTATATATAAAACAATCCTAATAAATACAGGTACAAAGTAAAATTAAGAAGGCAACGAACGGCCATCTGCCCTTCGGTTATCAAAATGTTGATTTCGCATAAAAAGTAGTTTTCAAAACTAGAACACGAATCATCAGAATATTGTATCCACGTGGATAACTCGTGGACTCCACCTCTAAAATCTGCACCATTTCTACTGCCATTGCTTTTTCGTATAGGCCCACGTATGCAATTCAACGATTGTGTCGCCTTTTCCTCTTATTTAACGTGACAGTCATTTCCTTGTATAACTTATAAAATTGGCATATTTCCAACATGGGTTGTCATTTTGGTATCCGTTGCAAACGTTATGGTCTACCCATTTCAAAAACCGGTACCAAATTCAATGTTATGTTTAATTACCTTTTACGTATCTCCTTCACATTTCCAAGCTTCTTGTGCAAATCATCATCCTCTTATCGTGTCATTCATAAGCCTCTTGTAACCATAACGTTTGGGACCTGTAATTAACGATATAATCCGGATTTTAAAAAAACACTTCAGTTTTAGACGAATAACCAGAAAAGTGGCAAAGTTGTTATTTTACAAAACAATATTATTAGTGTACCAGTTTTAAAAAACCTGAATTTGTAACACTTTGGGCTGGTAACGCCAGCCGTTGATGCTGTGAAAAATATAAATCTGCGCAAGCGCACAAACACGTGACCGATATTTGCGCGTGCGCTGATTTACAACAGCATCTCCAGCTGGTGTTACCAGCCCCTCGAAATTCAAGATCAGCACCGCCAATATGGTCGCAAAATTTTAACCCAGGATAAATGTTTACCTCATGATAATATTCACGATTTTAGTTAAATGGATGCGGCCATATTGGAACTGTCATTGTCATACTACATTTTTAGGATTCTTAAACAGTTTAGGTGACGGTGATGAGAAAGTGCGTAGATATTTGTTCTATTTGTACTCGCCCAATAAAGAATACCCTGGTCATAAAATACGTTCTTTACTAGGGTGCTCTCGTTATAGTTCTGGAAATAATATTGCCACGCAACCACGTGGCTCGGCAATTAAAGATGACCTTTCTTCACAGGGGAGTCAAAAACCTCTGTAAAATAGCGAGGAAAATCAAAGGGAGAAAAAAAAAAAGGCCACCGCCTCTCCAATGAGAGATGCGAAAAGAAACAAAAGTTGATTCCAAACAACCTGTCGTAATTTTTACTCAAAGTGAAATAACTGCTTTTTTGCCACGCATACGTAATCCACCGTGAAGAGCAATGCGGAAGTGGTTTTTACGTCCCCCTCCGTTGAACGGTGACGTCATCTCATTAGTTCCGACATTAATTATGGTTCAGTCGTAACCGAAATTTATCCATTTTTTTGTCTATTGAACCCCCGAATCAATCAGGTCCCGCCGTTAGAATCGCCAGATCGTTTTTTTAATATTTTTTTTATCTCCTAATATTTGTTTAAATTTACAAAAATCCAAGGTGTGTTCGCTAGCTTGAACACCATCCCTATGTGGGTTATAGATTACTTGGAAACCGATAGCAATATTGATAGTAAATGTTCAATAATGTCATGTCTAAATTTTTGGTCGCATCCAATAGCAATTATCGATACCAACTTGCCTAAGAAATACTAAAAGAAGCAGAAATGTAGTTGTCACGATTTTAAAGATAAATTAGCACAGGGGGAGTACAAAATTATTTGCTATACGTAGTTCCACTCTGCTGACAACTCACTTTGTCCAATCTCATTTTCTGACATAACCTAACTTTAGGCTGTCGGCGAAGTGGGATTATACTGGTCCAACACCATGTTATTAAAGAAATACCAAACCAAGCTGTATCAAGAATAACCATTATTTTGTCTACCTCCTGCATGGTTACATCTAATTCAAATTAACATTGCCGTGTTAAACGCTTGCCTGTAAACGATAAAAAATGAGTAGAGATCACTTGACGATAAAACATAAGTAGCAACATCATTATTGTTAATTATTTGCACATATTTTGCATAATGAGTCTATGCATATCTCATTTAATACAACCTTGTGCAGCTGCAATATAGCGTGTGATGCTAAAACTAATCCTGCACAAGGTCGGGGTGAATGGACTGTCAGCGTTCCAGACTACGAAATCTGAACAGTCTCGGTAAACTTGTACTGTACTTCAACAGAAAAAAAATATGACGCATACATGTGTACGTGTGCACATACATAGTATATCTCCCAAAATCAACAAAATTTGCATCACATCTATTCATCAGTGTAGCGTGGAAAGAATTCCAGGTGGTTTTAATGAGTTGTTTACCAAATCCTCACTATATTTGAATATGTTTCAAATCTAAAACGTGAACTGTTAAGTTTAGTTCCAACCTAGTGTAGATTCGATGATGATTCCAGGTGAATCATCATCGAATCAAGTTTTGTTTGATGGAGTACAAGACTTTCAGTTTAGGTGGTCGTGGGCCATGTCTGGCACAATTGTTTACACAATGTTCAGGTTGGATTCATCAATTCAGACCACACAGTAATTGTTTTTTATTGAATACTTGGTCCGTATGCCCGCAATCAATCAAGAATTGACCATGAATGAGTAGTTTAATTCAACTATGGAAAGTTGAGGCGTGACAAGGACGTCTTAAGTTTTAGTAGGTGAAGAAATTTGTGAAAACTGACAACCGTGAACAAGTTGGATAGTCATTGTGAGATGCAAGATACCTAATCATATACTGGAAAACTGACAATCAAAATTCATTGCTGTCATGCTTGCGTGTTGCTCTGAGATCAGTCACAAACAAATGAGATTGTTCATAAATCATTGCAAGTTTTTAAAAAATGTCCCCTGTTTTTAATGTTGATATCATCATTTTTAACATTTAAAAAACAAACAAAAAACTGTTCAATCTAAAAAATCATATTGTTTGACCCAGTGCCCTATCAGCCACATTGTACAAGCTTCCAGCCTTATAGAAATGCAATAAATGCAAATAAAAAGAATTGGATTTTTGTATGTAAAGATGAGACATTCTAAAGTGCAATGCTACCAAAAAAAAAATTAGACGATGATGATTATGTTCACGATACAAAAACCTATTTAAAGAATTGACTTCCATCTTTTTTCATATGTAGAATGTGTCATTATTAAATGGCTTAACATGAATATCTGGCTGACCTGAAATAACCTTGTTTAAATTCCCGATAGTATGAATGTCAAGTTACAAATTAGGAGTCGGTTCAGCTGAAGAAATACTTTTTGAACCGTTAACAAATTAAGCTAGTATACTTACAAATAAAATGACGATTTTGAATCACCAAAATTAGTGGTTTGCAACAGTTGTTAGCCATTTCTAAACGCAAACGTACACATACTCCGAAATGTTGCTAAGACTGTTTGATATGGTAATCAGTTCACACATTGAACTTGAAATATAATGTTGCAGCTACGTTAGTTAAACTGGTTAAACATTCATGCTTCACGGTGTCGAATGGTTGACAACTTGTAGCATTATTCCATGACCTATATTTTACTACTAATTATTTGCCGCCTCCTCCGCCACTTATAAAGCCCTTCTTCAACTGTTTGCGAAATCAAACTGATCAAAAATCAAATTCTTGCAATTCGAAATATATGTTCAAATTAAAATAAATTGCTTAAAAGTTACCAAGGAATAATAAAAAAAACTTCTCGATTAGTATATTCTCCCATGCTTTATGGTTTCTTTCTTCAAGGTCCGTTGATGAAAGGTGTGTTGGTTGTAAAATAATAATTTTGCGTGTAAAGTTTGTAGCACGTTTAACAGTTTGGCGGTAAAGTTATGTGGAAAGGTCGTCATCCTTGTACCAGAGCTATTGTTAGGGACGTATATTGCAACAAAAAGTATTTCAAAATTCGAAAATAAATGGTTTTGAATAATTTAGCGCGAATGTTTATCCACTGTGGGTTAATGGGGTTACAGTGTCCAAATTGAAGGCTAAGTCCTCCTGTCCTTCATAACTTCATGTACCGCCTTTTACGAAATTTTCAAGATCTTCCTAAGTATTTAAAATTCTTGTGAGTAATTTACTTGACTATACAGTATAGGTGCGCTACAGTTTGGTTGGAGAAGATGTATGTACATTTTTGATGGACCAAATGATGTGCAGTACAATTAAAGAGAAGTCGTTGAATAAATATAGAAAGACGAAATGGAAAATGCCCATTATCAATACGAATTATTATTGGCTTTTATCACATTTCCAACAAAAGTGCAAACTTTTGCTAAATTTTAAAAAAAAATTAAGATTCATATATCCTATCATCATATCTTGCATTACCTAAAATATTAGACCATCAACTTATTAAATTAACCCCAAGACAAGATTTTGCAAATGGATATAGATAGAATCTGTAAATTTCATCAAGATAGCAAGGTTCTTAATCTATCATAAATGAATAAAAATGTAGTTACAGCGCTACTAGCTGGTAATGAAAGAAAATGAGATGCTGATATCAATGGCAAGATGCATGTTGTTGTTTTTAAAAAAAAACGTCATGTAACATAACAAGGAAGAATATAGGTCTTTGGAATTCCTTGGTGGGTGGAATATGCTTCACCTTTGTGGTTGTCCATGATTTTAGTTAACAAGAAACGAAAATGAGGTCGGGGTCATCCATGAGAAATAACGCACTCCGAAGAAGAAACATTTTTTAACATAAAAAATTGTGGAACAAGGATACAAATGTAATAATAATAATAACAATAATTTTGTGAGCTATAAAACTGTTAAAACAATGATATACATGTGTGCAAATATTAAACAGTCAAGCACGAATAAACATTGGTACTGTGGTACAATATATATTTTAATGTGGAACGGAAACACGTTTTGTTGTATGCCTTTGGAGTTGCTAGACACTGTTGGGATATTCAAATCACCAAAGTGTGAAACGAAAAGGAAAATTTATATACGAGAATACAGGGTCATCACGATTTTCTCAGCACATCAAATTAAAACTAAGAAAGACAAACACGTACAATACAAAAGGAATTAAATGTTTGTAGAAAAAAAAACACATCCTTGGTGTGATGGTCAGAATCAGAATGTAATTATTTTACGATTGTTTAACGAAATAATTGACAAAGTATCGCATATTCATGCATCGATAAACTCGGAAGGAAACAAAGTAAAAGTGTGTATCAAAAAATATTCAAATTGTACCAGATTCATTCTGTTATAACACTAATCTGATGCCACCAAGAGAATCCGCCAAATATACTAATTTAGTTCTCAAAATCTAATAGCGTAAACTTAATCATTGTAAAACTGAAGTGCCCATAGACAAAAAATAAACGAGTCCATTGGGAATTTATTAATGATGTAGTGCAATGCCCTACTAACACTGTAAACACAAATAATTACAATGGTATGCTTTAATTTTTTCGCATGTCTCGTCATCATTTAGGGATAAATATATGATATATGCTAATATCGTTTTTTTATATTGCAGATCGGAGGGTAGATGGCTGGTTTTTAATGGACAGTCCGTGGCCAACGGCAATCATATGTTTCTCGTACATTTACCTTGTGAAATATGTGGGACCAAGGTTTATGAAGGACAGAGAACCTTTTGAACTCCGGAGGATTTTGATTATTTATAATATCGCCATGGTGCTTTTCAGTTTCTATCTCTTCGCCGAGGTAAAGTGCATGCCAACACATTTTATTTATGCATGTGAATTGATGCATATGTTTGTCTGATATTAGATATGAGTGCGAATAGTGTTGATTACTGCAATCACATACAGTTTTGCTTCTAGTACTGTAACGGCAAGTGTATTTGAGTACACTATCACTAATCGTGGAAAGTTGTACCCAAGAGAAACAATGGTCACAATTTAAACCCAGGGTTAGGGTATACAACTAAACTTTTCTTTAGCCAAAGGAACTATGATGTACTTGAGTATTCTAACCGTTACACTACTGTCTTTATTTGGATTGTGCACTAACTTAAAATGTACTTTTAATTTAAAGTTTAAAGACCATTATACGAAATTTCGTTATATTCCAAATTCTGAGAACTCCAACATACAAATGTTCTGTAGTCTACCAATTTTGTAAAAACCTGTTTCGACAACAATTCAGGATGTCTACAATAATACAATATACAAAGGAATCGTATCAATAAATTCCTGATAAAACTAACGTATTTGTATTGAATAAACGAATTGTTTATCCATCCACACAATTCTTTGCTATACTAGATGACTAACAACATTCTAGGAAAAATAAATGAAATGAATCGAACAAAAAGTGCACAATCCAGATATCAGAAGCTGCTTACTTGCACAGACGTTTGACAAGTAACGAAAATATATTGCATATGCACACGCACGCATAATAGACGCATCATTAATTAACTGAATTAGTATTTAGTATTTATACTGTAATTTTCATGGTAAGTTTACCCGTCAACTTGTCCAATAGCGTTTTTGCAGAGATAACGTTCAATGCACATTTCAATGGATTTTCTTCTTCTCAACAGTAGCACATCATTTTGTTAAATCAATTTTCCACATGCATTTTCGTTTTACAGTATTGCCAGCCAACTGCTTCGTAGTCAATTTCGATTGGTTTGTGAATTATAAACACCCAAACTTCCACCTTCCCATGAACCCAAACACTAAGTATCCTACATCAAAAATGCCTAAACGAAACTTGGGAATGAATTCGCTTTTTTTTTGCAATGAAAGCAACATGCATATCCAACATTTTTTGCATGGGTATTCTTAATCGAACACTGAAAAGCGATGTACAGAACGATGACTGAGTTAAGACTAATACATGTAGTTGACATTTGCATTCGAAGGATTTTACACATTCAAATTCGATTAGTATGATATAAATTCCAATCGTTAAAGTAAATAAAACCCAGAAAACATAACATTTGCTAAAATGAGCCAGGTATACAAAAGAGACTAAAACTGTAAAAACTTGCAAAGTAACTTTTTCAGTAACCACTTCATTTTGTATTCTTCATAAATTACTTTCTTGACAAGTATCTCTTTTACATAAATGAGAGGCATTATGTTAAAATTTCAGTACGCCAAAAATTAATTGAACTTGTCTGGCCACAGACAAGAAAAAATGTTAATATTGTCAATCTTAAGACTTCAAAAAAGAAGTAAAAATTGTTCTTTAACAAATTCTAACACGATAGTATCGCACAGAACAGATTCGAAATTTACCTTTCATAATGCGAGAACTGCGACAGAAATATCAGACATTATTACATCATTCAAAATAAAATCATAATTAGCGAAGCAATTAAAATAATTTCGGATTCTATGCATGTTTGTTTAGGAAAAGTGTTAGATTTCACAAATTTGAATGCATTCATAGGAGGGCTTGTATATGTGACTTTAAATGTCAAATACAATACATGGCACCTGCCTAATAATATGACAAGTTAATTAAACTGTGGAGGCGATTTCATGGAATGCGTAGGCTCGTATTAAGCTGAAGCCTCAAATGTTTTGAATTTGTTCATATTCTTCCTTAGGTGTCCACCAGTTAGTTCAACATAAGACTTATTTTTTTTCGAACAACTTATACCTTAATTAACACACCGCACTTTAAGATAATCAAACATGTAACGATTAAAGGCACAGATATATTCGACCTATAAAAGCCAAACCGATAGACATAGATTGTTCCATTGCCGACATTGTTAAACATTTTGTAAACAACTCGTATATAAACCGATGCTAAATGTCTACTAAAAAATTCAGAATAAAAAAATAACATGTCAGTAGGAAAGCTTGTTGAACGTAAATGATAAGGCATTGATAAAACGGGTAATCTCGTTTTTGTTTTTTTACTGTTAGTACATGTTGTGTTTACATTAACTATTCCTGGGATTCAGAACACGGTCGATACATTCTGGAATATAATTGAAATGACTGCACAAGTTGCCGCCATTTTGTTTTACTAGCTAAATTGTCAGCAAGTTATGAACTCTTAATTCTGTTATTATTTAAACATTTTGGTTTTAATTAAACAGTTTGATAATTACTTAAGATATTAACACGATACATTATGATATATCACACTATTTTAATAATAAGTACTCTTGTTCATTAGCTCAGGCAAAATAAGAGCGTTTATTTACTAAAAGAGCAAGATATAATTTTGTTTTGAGAATATTTATCAAACAATATAGGTTTTGGCTTTCGCACTTTTGATACATGAGATTGCCCAGATATAATAGACTCGTCATGGTAACTAAGTGTACAACACAAGTTGGTATTTCATTCAATATCCTAATAACATCTTCTGATAAGCTTGGATTTACCAAAGGTCAAGTTGTCTAGCTTCAATTATTTCTTGCAAAATTACCGTTACATCCAGATTGAGGGTACAGTTTCGATATTTTCTTGACCCTCCAGGGTATATAGACCGTGGAGAAAACTGCCAAATAAAACACGAGATAAGTCCTACTCAGTCGCCTTTTCTGTACAAAACGCAATGTTTCGATTGCATGTTATCTGCGCAACTGACGTTTGATGCAACCTATATGACGTCAAAGCTGCAAAATGGTGCACGGAAAGTCTTTCAAATGATCCCTAAGCATTTCAAGGCGGATTTATAGTGGGAAAAATGATAGTTGATGCAAATGTTCGTCAACAAAGTTGTGCATGAACATTGTTCGCGAACATTTGCTAGTCTTTACTTTGCTTTTTTAATTTTTTCATGCACACAAAACCCTTTCTTGTAACTATAAATCCGCCTCTAGAATAAATTCAATTAGTACTGCCAAAGAAGCCGCATGATTTTCAATTTTTAGTTGGCATTTTGTAGAACTATACTCAAGACCAGTATACCTTTCACCAGTTTTCACAAACATTTCACAATGGCCATTACATTGTATGGTTTCCTTGTTAGTTACTGACAAATGTATTGCTGTGTGTGTCAAATAGCAACGTCAAAGTAACGATGGTATGCATTTTGATACGAAACAAACAATGTCATCTTAAACATCATGTATTTATTGGGACATTTTATTAGAGAACTAGTTATCTTATCAAAGCCGTGTGGTAAAAAGCATTGTTTGTGGCCCTTATATTTCTTTGGAAGATGACAATTTAATCAGATTCTATCTATAGCTTATCGCACAATTATAACAAATCTTTTTAACACTGTTATAAATGGAACATTCTGATTCAAATTTTGTTGTATAACTGTATCTTTAAAACAACCAAAATACTTCGGATAAAATGTAATTTTTAGTTGAAACTTTAGTTATTTAACATAAAAAGACATTAAAATTCATAAATTATTATCGATAATTGTTACAATATATTATTACAAACTTCTAGCCAAGCTGGGAAATTTATTGAAATTGATAAATACGCCCTCCAAAGTTTCAAAACAAGTTTACATGATGATGGAGGACTATTTGAGATGCATGAAGTTATATATATTCCAAAACAAGGATTATGATAGAATTGTGAAATAGGTGAAAACTCATACCAGGTCTTGTGTATTTCAGCATGCATACAATTTTGTGCTGCAATTATACTACTGGCAAAGCTGTGGTGACTAGATTAATTATAATTAGGGACGTTACACTGTATTTTATACTAATTTGGCTTCAAATGATAGGCCAGAATACAAAAACAAAACTGTGCCATTCATGTCGATTGGATTTTAGATTTGCATGACTAATCTGTAATAACATTTAAAAACGTGAGCTAAGACTATGTCTTTAAACAATACAAAAAAGTATGGTGCATGCCATCTTAAAGTGTAACATCCCTAATTAACAGCAATAATGTTAGTCTGCGTCTAATACATCTTATGGTACAACAGCGCTAAGTTAATTAATGATATGTGCAATTAGAGAATATCTAAATGTATATCGCTATACTAATCATGGTGATTTGGTGTGGTGATTTTTCTCCATTAATTTTACTACTGATTAGGGTTTGTTTTTTCATAAATAACGCTTTGGTGATAATTATTATGGATTGTGATGGGATTTTTGCTGTTTGTCTTTGGGATAACTCTCTTAATGCTCAGTGGCTATTGTCTTTCTGTTTTCTCTTTATCTAGATTTTCCTTTGACCACTATAATTCACATTGACCATCACTTCTTTTTGCAGCTAGGTCTAGTTGGCTGGCTACGAGACTATAACCTTAACTGTGAACCTGTAGACTACTCCAACAGCCCAAATGCCCTGAGAGTAAGTGGCCTTTATATTTACAGGGATTTCAGGTCTGGGGACGAGATTACAGCCTTAAATGCCAGCCTGTAGACTACTCCAACAGCCCAAAAGCTCTCAAAGTAAGTGATTTTGTAAGGGGTCACGCAGGTGTTTATTTACCATTTTTTTATCTTTTTCTTAAGGAAATTTTATTCTGAAAATTAATTGCATCCATCGGTAGAGCTTTTTTGTTGTAGATACTGTAGATGCATGAAAGTAATTCGATTTTAAATTCATTAATTGCAATGGTAATTGAACAGCGTTTGTGTATCTAATGCCAAATATTCAGCTAAGAAGTTTCATTTTGCCAATTGACCTTATGTGCGGACGTGATCACGTGGTTCTTAATTCATTTCCTTTCCTTTTGCAAAACAACATATTAAAGTCACGTGATAAGTTACGAATGAAATTTGCATAAGGTCCATTGCAAAAATGCTTAGTTGTATTTAACAGCATGATTCGGAAATGGGTATTAACTCGATTGCAAGCTATTCAGGCGTATGATATACTGAGAAAAACTTTGATAGTAAATGATGCACAAATATTAGCACAATTTAATTAATTAGAGAATTTATTTCAAACGGAACATAAAAGGAAGCTTTTGCATCACTTTACTCAAATCAAAGTTACGGCTCAGATTTATCTACACGACGTTTTAAAATTTAATAGCCATCTTGGCAATTTCAAAATCACTTTGTAGAAAAGCATGAAAATTTTGTGTAGCTTGCCATCAGCAGTTTTATGGAATGCTAAAAGACATACTAAACTATGTGGCATTCATTTTTTTAAAATTCTTTAGAAGTAAGCATGACTTTCTCTTTTCTGGCGTAACTAAATACCCTTGCATCCAAATTGAAGCTAGTTTTGGGCTTATACAACTATGGTTGCTGAACCTGGTTCGTTAGGCGCATGCGTGCCCCCTTTCATTCTACTATATTGGTCTTTACTTTTTAATTTTTGAGACGGAAATGGCTGTTACAGGTGGTTGGTGTTTTTATCTTATTTAAGTGTGGCATTTTGTAATTGGCTGAATACAAATATAATTATGGTGTTTTATTATTTAAAGAGTTTAGAATATATATAAATATTGTGTTTGTATCTATATTACTTTTCCTCAAAACTTCACCCTCTTTTATACTGCCTTACTATTTCGAATGTAATGACTATATTTAAATTTTCTAAAATAATGGGTGTCATGAGTTGAATTTCGGTTATTCGAAACATAAGCATATGTTCAATTCTGAACATATTGTAACAAACAGTAGATACTCTCAAATGAATAATTATGAATCACTAATGATTTTGTATGCGTGTCACCCATTATTCTATTTTCCAGAGCGTTGCTCATGATTGATTTAAGCTTAGGTCCCCATTCTTTATCCCCCAAAATATTCTGGTAACAGGTGCATTCAAATACATTCTCAATCGATATATAATACATATAAATATACAAAAATAGGTGAGCAACTCTGATACACTCCTGTGTACGCAGTGAAGTCATCGTACAGGGATAACTTTTGTAAGTTTTGATTAATTATTAATTAACAAAACTGACCCATTTTTGAATCAGAATCTTTAAAATCATATTTCACAATAACAATATGATTGTAGGAATCATATTAGCACAGACACGTACGTTAGTCACACAACCAAAAAAAAACCATTATTGTTCTGAAAAGTCTTGGTGTAATGTTACATGGTTCTCCTACGGGCACACACGAACTAATTAATTATTGGGATAAAATTAGCATACGTTTACGTTCTTTTAATTACTAAAGCGTAATCGTAGGTTAATTGATTTGACCACACGTGAGGGAGTATACCGATTAATTAGGAATTTAGCATTCCCATTTCCATTTAACTATTTAGTTTTTGGAGACCGTCTTAAGAAATCAGGACATTCTAGCGTGCGTGCATCGTTAAAATGTTCGAGGAAAATCATTTTCGTATATCTGAGTGATTTATCTAACCACGAATCACGTACATTAGCCATTTTAATAGGCATGTCGAAATTGCTAAAAATACCTGGTTGCAATATTATGCAAGCAAATGCACACATTACCATGAACATTTCGTCTTCATCGGAAAACCCTAACGACTTTGCACGACAGTTTCGCGATTCCCCATTAATTTTAACGGATGAGGGCAGCAGATTAAGTTGAGCAATTCAGGGTAAAATGAAGAGCAAAGTAAACCACACGAATGCATTGTTGTTGATGAACAATGGATATCAAAAATTGGGTCCATGCTAGATAAGTTTGAAAACCAATTTAGGCCACTTAAAACTAGAATAGTTACACAAATGTCTTGCTTCTGGGAAGATCACGGTTGGGTATTCGGAAGATTAGCATCTTGCTAAATTATGCCAAGGCAAATGCTAATTTTAAGCGTTTAAAAATATCACAATTCAAAAGCGTGAAATCTTAAAGTGTCTGCATCTAGTACAAACATCGTGCAAAAACATATAAATTTGTTGATATGAAAGATGCAGCATTTTAGAAGAAATTGTATGAATATTGAAAGCATATATTTCATAACATACTGAATTACGATCAATACACAGTATTTAATATGAAAAAATTGTCATCTTCTTAAATATTCAATAATAATGTGAGCATGCAGGCATACAGTATGTGACACATTTTAGGTTGACTTATGGTAACAACCTCTAGCTTTTGCATATTGTTGCACGAATGTTTATTTTAATCGATAATTCGTGCAGGTTTGAAACCGTGACTTTCATTCTTACTGTTAATTAACACTTTTGTTAGTGGATAGTGTAGAAGTGACCATAAATACACTCTCGTGTAGCTTATTATTTAACCTATGTGTTAGTAAATGGTAACGATCAAAAGGATTTATTGCATTTAATCTTTTTGTGAAACATTTGGTTCAAAAGTTGGACCTTCGAAAATCAGTAAGAGTTTTCAGTTTTATTCAATTTTGTGACAGTGAAACTTTCACTTGATTGGCTCTCACACGACATTAGTTACTATAGCGACAGAATAGACTATGTGTTTATTGTGTAGCACTGGTGGTATGAGTGTTGTTGCCCGTCAACCAATATCAAAACACTGTGGGTTAAAAATTGCAAGCCCGAATCGTGAACAGATAACAAAAGTGGTGTCAATTTGGTGATATTTTAGCTAGGCATATACGCGAAGCTACGCTATCGCACGAAATATCCATGTTAGCTTTTTTACGTTGATTGAACGATGGTCGTTGCGTGACTAATCCTAGAAAATCGATAGACTTTATATCAAACCAAATCGCAAATCCGAAGTGGGTTTGGTTCTTATTTCTGCAGATTATTACGCCTATTTCTAACTATATAATACTAACGTTGGCCAAGAAAAATCGAACACCATCAATAGTGGCCGGATGCACAATTGTTTGTTTATTTAACTTGTGAATAAAAGGTGTATGATACCAATGGCAACGTCCATGTAGATTTCAAATATCTCTTGAGCATTGATTAATTGTATAGATTGTATACTGTCGCAAACCTAAAGGGCTTTTTTAAAAATCTAGTTTTACAATTGTAGTTGTTCTTGCTCGTGTCCAAAGTTTCATAAAGATATACTAGATTTTTCACAAAGTTACTTATTCCAAACTATGAAGTTGTATAGTTACGTGAACCCATCGAATCGTGGTTTCGGTTTTCATCACTACAATTTTAGAATAGTTCAATGTCCAATTTAATAAATTAGCAATGATATTTCAAAAAAGACTTCTCTAAACTAACCGTGCTCATTAAATTGGATGTTGAGCAGTATCGCACCCCAATGAAAATTCTAGACACGTTATTTCTAGGTAATCCTTGTAACATTTGAGATAATCATCACACCAAACCCACTATTACAGCATTTTTAGAAATGGGGAGAGAATTTCAATTTCCAAAGAAACTGTATTTAAAAAATAGCTCTAGGGGAAAGCCGATCCTGTTTCATTTTCTCAGGATTGTAAAAGTAAAGGTCATTAATGGTCAAGGGAATCTTTATTGGTCAAGGAAACCTTCTTTCCAATAAATCACAATATTACAGTGCTCACAATATCCCAGCGCCACCTATGAAGAATTATGTACAACAGTCTATTAATTAGCACGACAAAATAATGCTTATATCTTCAATTTTGGTTGTTTTGGCAATGGGTGAATCATTTCAAAATAAAAGTGGTATGCAAACTTTGTGGAAGCAAAACAGTTTCCAATTTTAAATAATGCTATAATTGTGATGTTGGCGAGATTTCTTGAGAACAAAATTAGACCAAATGGTCAATTCTGAGTAGAATGCTTTGAAATACTTTTAAAAATCATTACTCTAGAATAATAGTACAATTATTATTTGTTGAATTTAATCTGGTATATTTATTTCAACGTGCTAACACTACTGGACCAGTAGGCCAATTTTACGTTTTGAAATTGTAATATCATCTGAAGAAATACCTGTTATAGTCCAGACCATTTAGAACTATGATATTGCAGAATGGGCAAAAATCAATGTAGCCAGTAATGACAGTTAACCACTTTCATGCATGCCATATACACCTTCATTAAAAATGCGTGCAAGTCATTGTCTAGCTGTTTCCATAAACAAAACATGGCAATAATTTAAGAGGTTTTTTGACTATAGGCCCACTGCAGTGCATCATCTGCATTTCCCTCATGAATGCTTCAGAGAACATAATGTACCACATGTTGAATAGCATGATGGCTACTATTATTAAACAACTGGCGTCCAACTGTTTTAAAATAGCGTTTAATGCTAGGTGACACAACAGTAATTATATGATGGTGGGTTGAATTTTTGGTCAGAAAACTGGCTATACGTGTAAGGAAAACGCGTATTCGATCAAGAGTAGGAGATAATTATTTTTGAAAGAATGCAATTAAAACCTGATTCTTAAACCGTTTTTACTAAGTACTACGGTATTTAAGGTTAAAAATCTAAAGAAGTGAAACTATTAGACATAAAATAGCAATGATGCCACTAAAAAGAAAAGAAAAGTACTGCAATTTTTCTTAAGTTTTCTTCTAGCAAGTGGACGAGAGGATTCCTTATTCAAAGCCATTAGCCTCATGCAATCCAATCATGTTTTCCGGGTATTAGTGTTCGTATTTTAATGAGAATGATTGTCCAATTTTTGCGTGTCATTAATTATTATCGCATGTGAGATCTAATATTGCATTTGACCAACACGACAGAAACATATTCATTTGTTTGTTTGGTGTAGGTCAACAGACTATATAGCAGTTTACGTTGTCAAGAAAAATAAAACTTGTAGTAACGACATCATGCTTAATCTAAGCGACTGCAGAATTTGATATATCTTGTTGTAGATTACAAGAAAAAAAATTTTCTGACATTTCCCTCGCTCTTGTACCTTAGTGGGTTTTTTTTCTTTAAAAGCATTGTTAACTAAACACAACCTCATTGGTAATCAAGTGTAGCTCTGCCAAATACAATCCACCATATCATGAACTATGATACGTGTTGGCACGATAAGCACGACATTTAACATTGTCTTTAAAGAGGTGTGCCTTTTTTTGCACTCCTACACACGCCCATCAACACGAGGTGCTGATGATGACCCATGTCATACCTTGACATGTCACCTATGGTGACGATTACGTCATGATTATGTAAAAAATTATCTATAAGGCACACTTGATTCCTTTCATTAAATAGTAACTATGTTGCACTTGTATTACCACAAGTCTCAACCTTGCAATTGACACTCATTCGAGTTGCAGACTTGGTTACATATGTACCAACTGCCATACCAAAATAGTTTCCAAGCCGTATAATTTGCAGACTGACGCGACATGACAAAGCACTTTTCACAGAGAAATGTCCAACTAGGCCCCCCTAATGTTAATTTAATTAAACACAAGCATTTGCATGCAGTGGAAGTGGCCGCTTATAATTTCATTAAATGCACATATTCAACTGCCATGACTGTCAAAACTGAAAACAAGTGCTCTTGGAACATAACAAAACTTTTCATTATGGTTTCACCTTTAGTGTGCACGTTGCACAATTTGTCGCATACTGGTTAAATGTCCCCTAAATGATCTTGATTTTAAGTGGCACTTTTGATAGGTTGTTTAAACACTCATACAACAATCGCTACTTTAGTCTGGAAATCTATTATCCAATGGACACGTGGACAACACAATCCAGCAATAAAAAAGACAAATAGATGGCAACTGTCGTCGTGTTACTATTTTAAAAAGACTTTGCTGTCTTTAAAACGCTATAAGGGGGTCGTTATATTTAGGAGCTCATGCATAAAGAATGACTGTCTGGAGTGGGACATAGTTCTTAGTTTATTGCAGGACTGTACACAAGACAGATCCTGCAAAAAGAATGTTTTGTTGTCATGTGGGAAGTAACATGTTATATGATATGATGATACAATATTAAAATATGTTCAAAACGTCCATTTAGTCTATATTTGGCATAAATGATTGTTTTGCCATTTCGAACTATTAAAGCGAATGAGAAGAAAGATTTAAATCATCGTCATTGAAGATGATTTACTCAAAAGTGCAACCAAGATGCAGTATGCAATAATCAACGGCCCTTTGAAATAATGATAAAGTGAAATATTTAGGAATGATGTCTTCAGAACACAACTTCATACATGCCCTTACAAATCGGTTGGGAAATGTAAAGAAAGCTCCTGTCACCTGTTCACAAATGTTTGGCAATTTAGAAAATGTTCACTATATGATTATCTCCTTTTACTGATGCCTGACCTACCAAAATTACCCATAATTTAGAACTAGGGTTTCCATCTATACTTCTCAACTCAACCTATTCTTTCGTTTTAAATGGGAATGAGCATGTGGATGTAGGCTACCAAGGGTCTGCTCATTTCCATTTATTTTTGCCTATATTGTTTGTTTCTCTTATCGGCAATGTGTTTAATTTTATTGTATATATTTATCTTTTTTCCTTCGACTCTTTAGATGGCCCGTGCTTGCTATTGGTATTATATTTCGAAATTCGTCGAGCTGGCAGACACAGTGAGTCAATTTTTTTTTCTTTATCAACAAACACATAAGAGTCAACAACATAGAAAAAAAAAACTTATCAGTCAGTCACTCGTCACTGCCCCAAATTGCACGTTCAACCCTATACTTGCAATTGTGATAAATATAACCTGAACATTTGTAAAACTACAATGTGTAAAATGTGTTTTAAAAAAGTCATTTAAAAATATATAAAACTAACTAATTTAGAAATTTCTTATGTGGGCTCGTTTTTACAAGACCTAAATAAGGAATTGATCTCCTATTCCTCCATTGACCTAACTTAAATGTTCCTTTGCCTTCCACCAGCATACTAATACTGCTAATAAATGGCACCTCATGAAAAAATTAAACTCAAATGTTCTTATTACTGATTGTGAGAAAATTCACCGAAATTCCTAAAAACGGAAAACATTGAGTCCAAAATTGTGTTAAAAAAATAGTTTGCGTAGGAATTGCTTTGGTCATAAAAATTCCAAGTGGGTTTTTTTTTTTTTTTTTTTTTTTTTGTAGGACAAAATTACCTTTATTTGATTTGGGACATTTTTTTGTAATTTAAACGTTTTGAGGCTTCTTAAGAGTAGGTTAAATCCGTATTTGATCGTTGTAACGGATATAACAAATTTTAGCGGTCAATGTCCTCGCAAGTGGCCGAAATGAAAAATCGTGAACAGGCATTCCTAATGACCCTTATAGTAAAAATTACTCGAGTAAAAAAGAGCTTGTTATACGAACGACTACATTTCCTATAAAACAATTCAAACGAACACACACGAATTTCCCAACACCTTGTATTCTTAGTAGGATGCAACCCCTTTAAATCGGTGTACCATACATTCAGACATGCGAATAAAATATGCAAATTTTGAGTTAACAAGAAATAAAATGAAAAGTTGGGTGGAGATAAATTCTAAATACCTTGACCTCCTATTAACAAGTCTTACTGAAAACGTCGAATAAGTGTGAATTTGATTAATGCTTTTATGTGTGGAGAAGTCGGTCAATATAAAGGGCCTAAATTGCAGAATTTCTTATTTAAGTATGGAAATCAAGAATTAGTATCTCTACATCACGTGGTGGGTTTCTTCTGTTGTGTTTCTGAATTACGTCCACATTTTCTAGGGTATATGATATGTATATTCCCAATATACCCACAGGAACTGTTTAGTTTCTGTTTGTTGATTTTTAAAAAACTTTCTATGTTTATTTTTTAAATAAACATGATGCCAATAAATTATAGTAAGGCATTTTCAATTATCTGACTATTGCTAGTCATTCATATTTATGGAATCACAGAAATTTTAAAATGTCATCTATTTACTTCTAGGTATTTTTTGTACTGCGGAAGAAATTTAACCAGGTTTCAACATTGCACGTCATCCATCACGGCGTTATGCCCATGAGTGTATGGTTTGGTGTCAGATTCACACCTGGTAAGTACTATCAATCTGTGGCAGGTGTCACCAGCCCGGTTTTGTGTAATAGATTGATAGGCACCTGTTATGGACAGTTTTAATTTATCCTGGTTTGAATTGAACTAAGTTGGAAGTGAGCAAATGCTCAAAGCCACATAACAATTCAGCCATAAGCACGTACAATCAACAAGAACATTTGTAAATAAAAATTGAAAATAGTCGTAGTTAGATATTGTTCTAAAATCATTTGGCAGTGAACTAAAGCCGGGTCTCCACCAAGGCGTACATGTACGTATATATACGCATACAAACATATGCAAAAACGTTTGCCCTCCGGGTTTGTTTCAGCAGCCATTTTTTTAAATATATGTAAATATCAAAATTGTACAGCCATTAAACGAGACATTTTAAAATTTTCCTCAAGCATATGGAGATTTTCGTCAGTAATATTGTGTCCGTAACTTTGCCATTAACTTTGCCATTAAAGCATTATTTTGTGAGGTGTGCAGTATCAAATAGTTAAGACTCATTCTTTATTACTGCACATCCATTATTTTCTATTGCACAGTTGTTACATCATGGGATACGTTTCTTTACATATAAAGATTGTTGAATACATGTATTATGAATGTCCACTTAATAACCAATTCCTTATTTTCTAGGTGGTCACAGTACCTTCTTTGGCCTTCTGAACACTTTCGTTCACATTTTCATGTACACTTACTATACTTTATCTGCACTGGGACCCAAATACCAGAAATTCCTTTGGTGGAAACGCTACATGACTGCCATGCAAATGGTAAGCCTGCTTAAATTCATCTACTTTTAAGAATCCCCCAAAAAATAGTCACACAGGTCTTACTTTATTTTTTCATCACAGCTGCAGTTTATTCTTGTGATGATCCACTCCTTTCAACTGTTGTTCATCGACTGCAACTATCCCAAAGCCTTCGTCTGGTGGATCGGGGGCCACGCCATCATGTTCCTGTTCTTGTTCGCCGATTTCTACAAGTCCACCTACTCAAGACAGAGGGCAGCCGCAGCTGCAGCGGCAGCAGCACAGAAGAAGAAGGACGAGGCACTGATGAATGGTCACTCGAACGGCATCCACAAAACGGCCATCATGAACGGTGGAAGTAACGGGAAACTGCAGAACGGTCACACGAAACACGACTAAGTGCGCAAGAACTTCGCCGAGAACGCTGTGATGGAAAAACATGCGAAGACTGAAATGCGGCATCCGCGACTCTGTCGCTGACTTTGGGTGGCCGGTCGGTAAAATGGGTCCAGATGGTCTTAGAACCAATTACATATCCGAACATTTTGATACGGCTTTTCTTTCCTGTCGTTGTACATTAATTAAGCTCACTAACACTGTCCCACGAACGAATCGTATAAAATAGCTCAGGATTGATCCTTTTGCTTCGCATACGATGTAACTGTCCGTGGCTGGAAAGATGTGCTTGGCAAGTTGCGCAAAACGATGACTTCCGAAAACTCGTATCTGAATTTCGTCGAAAAACGAACTTGAAATATAGCACTGAATTCGGTAGTGGCCGTAATGTGCTAATCTGTCGACAGTCGTGCTCAGTCCAACGGTACTTTGCCAACAAAAATTGTCCGCTAACATGTTGCTCACAATTATTCACAAGTTTCATTGTTCGATTAGGATTTCCTTAACAAATAAAAATATGGGGAAAATATTCTAGCACAAACTTGATGGACTTCTTCCAAAGATACAAAGAGGCCAGTGTGGAAAAGTTACACGATGTAACCAAATTTCCCGACGTCCCGGAAAACGCCTGTTAAACGCAGCCTTGTAGCTTCATGGAATATAAGGCTTAGAGAAATCGCAAATCATTGATATTTTGGTGGAGCAAGGATTCAAATTAGGGTGAGATCTGGCATAATCCAATACTATTACAACCCTCCATTAGACTTGATATTATTAAACGAGGTATCATTCATGATCAAATCTTGGTGAAATGCTTTGCTTATATATAGTACAATCTGACAAAGCATTTCTTGAAACTGAAATAAATGTTAGTTACTTTAACTTCACCGTATTGACATTTATTGAAAAGTAAGCTATTGTTAATGAAATTTACAAATTGTGCCTATAAAAGTTCAATTGGTGCCTTTATTTACAGATGGTACCATGAAAGGAAAATATTTTTTATAATTTCTTAAACGAACAAGGTAATTTCTTGACTTGATTAGATCAATTTATGGGCACACTTTACACTCCTACAATGATATTGTATCAAAAATAATGAATGTGTCCAAAGAGCTGAATTTCTTTGGTGAGGTGGGGATGAAATATTTATAAAGATTACTACAGACGCAGGCATTACTGGCCGATTGTGCAATGTTATTAATTTGTTCGTTTAAATTTAATTATGACTAAACGAATATATAGTGTCTTAATTTCAACCCTTTTTTGGTAGCATCTTTTATTGTATATTAATGTGAAATAGTTATATATTCTAAAACTCCTGCATCAGGAGTGGTGCCGGTTGAATTAAAATGCAAGGAACTATATTATTAGAATGTTAGTTCAAAGTTTTAAAATTGTCAGAGAAACTGTTGACAGTGGATTGTGGTGCTCTTGAAGAAGATAAGTGTTTCGACTGTTTGCATTATCAAGTGTTGTGCTTTTTAAAGTTTCATTTAACAATAAAAAAGTTCAGGCAGCAAAATCAATAAATAAATGAAGGAAGCCAGAATTTGTAATTCAGTAAAGCTGATCTTTTTAACACAAGTGGATTTTTCATGTAAGTGTGATATTCAGTTGTTAAAATTCTGCCAGTAAACATCAAGTAATTAATAACTTGACGTTATGGCTTAAAATCCTCAAAAAACGCCACTGTTGAAACAGTTCAAAATCTAGAGAAACTTGGCCTACATTTACTAAAATGAAAACAATTTTTTGCAAATTCAATTTTAACCATTTCCACTTGATAATTTAAATAGTGAAGAACCACTTTGGAATCAGTATACCTGTTTGGATTGTCATTTTATCAAGGATAAAATAAGTGTAAAAGAGTAAAGTGTGATTAATATTTCATATCTTCTACCCTTGTCATTTTGTGCTTGATGAACATGACTGAAAACTTTTGTAGGGAAACCTGGGCATGTCAACAATAGGCCCATGTAATCGTTAAAGCAGGGGACAAGCCCTACAAAGACAATTGGCAAAAGATGTTAAAAAAACAACTTCTATTGGTACTTAATGAGGTGTTGTCAGAGATTATATATTCGAAAATACCCTCCAGATTAAGTAAATTTCGACAGCTAAGTGAGCTCAAGGATTATTCTCTGACAAACTTTAGTTTCTGCAGCTCGATTCTTTGTCTTTATGCTCTAGCTATAGGTGGAAAAAGTGCACTTGCAATCGATTGCACCCTTTTTGCAATATGACGTTATTTATTTCCACTGTCTTTCAAGACGAAAAGCATTTTAAGGCTAAATGTCGCCCATAATCAAAACAAGTTGACGTTTGATTCAAGCAATTTTATGTTGAACGCGAAACGTTCATTAATTCGTGGCTTAGGTTTTTTATTGCATTTATTCGGAACAAAATAACTAAGTTGTGTAAGCCAATTCAGTATTTGTCTGCTGATTAACCACAAAGCTGTATCTAATTATTTTGTTTGTTGTTAATTTGGTTGCATGCACTTACAGGCGTTTTATAGAAGCTATCAATACTAATTTGGGGAAGCCGACATGCTTATGGAAAGCCTTCTTGTGTTTGTGTGATTTCAATTAATTTTGCAGCGAACATGGGAATTGCTGCATCCTATTCTGTTGATTAAGGGTTCTGTATATAGAACTGTGCCTTTGTAAAAAGTATTGTAACTGTACAGAAACGGCTGGGCTTTTAATTGGGGATGATAACTTTTGTGAAACAAATTGAAATAAAATGTATATGACGTTAAAAGAAATTTCATTTATTTTAAGAGAGGTACAAACAGTTTTATCAACTTTATTATTTATATTACAAACAGGTTATTAATTTTGGTTGATATCAAATTCTGGATTTTGTTTTGGATACCAACAAGTGGCTTAATGACAACAACTAACAGCTAGCTGTAAAGTTGTTAAACCAGATATTCAAATTGACCTGATGTCCCACCCAATCGTCATTACAGTAATGTTAAGTTAGGCTTGGCTTGATTTTCAGTCATCTTCCATGCCAATGAAATTAAGCAAAATAACTTCACCAAATTATGACAAAATCTAGCAAATACTTTAATTAACAATACAACGCTTTTAGCACACATAAATCAGATTGTATGCCAAATAAGAGCATGCTACTATTAACACACCAGTCACTATTTGGCATTGACAACGTATGTGAATTGCAAAACTTTATGCAACACAGCTGAAACGCTAAATATTTACACTTTAAATACTGCATAATAGCAAACCGAAATTCATGCCAACTTATTAAAATAATATTAACAAATGTGATGTTCCATTCTAAAATTAGGATTTCACCAAATCTAGCAAAAGTGTAGTTCAAAATAATTTATTGCAAATTAGCCAATTTCCTTAAGTAATCAAGTTTATCTTCCATCTGTTCATATTGCTGCACAATAGTTACAAACTTGTTATATAGTCCCTCATATTTCGTCTTTTTCACTTTTTGGCAACCTGCTTGTGTAGTAGCCAATGTTAATTTGTGACAAGCCAGGTCCTTCTGCAGTCTATCAAATAGATACAACATGCTGGGATTCTTGCAGTGGAATATGGAATTCATAGTGTTGTGAAATACTTCACAACAGGTTGAAGTGTCTGGTGTATATTCCAGAGCTGCATCATAGTAATTCCACGTTTTTACTGGATACAGGGGACCCCTGCCTTTTACACCCTCAATAAACATAAATTCGAAGTGATGGAGCACCTCGTTATAGCTGTCTACATCTGAAAATTTGGCAACTAGCTTATTAAAAACACTTTTCACATCATCAATTGGGACAAAAGCCAACGCAGCAATAGACTTCAGCGAGAGTTTTATGTCTAAATCACATTCATATAAATTCTTTAAGCCAACATCGAAGATTTTCATTCGGAGTTTATGACAAAGATGAAAATAGCACCCTTTGACTTCAGCATCTGGAAAGGCAATCCTCGCAGCACTTATCAAATCAAAATCAAAATCAACTGCAAGCTTTTGAGGTGACATATTTGGAATCAAGAGCTTCATTATTCCAAACATCCCATTATAGTTGTCTGTGCTCTTTTTGTGTAGTAGAACATAAACACAAGGAGGGTATAAATTCCCAACCTTGGCATGCCACGTGAACAATTCGTAACACATATTTGGCCCTTTATCATAGGTGCCATATCCATAGATGATATCTTTGTTCAGTTCAAGCATCAGATCCGTATCACCTAAAACTAGAATTCTGTCTGGATCATCCACACCTGAATCATGAAGAATCAAGTTTTTGTACTTTTCAGGAATGTAAAAATTTATGGTTTTTGGGTTAAGCAAATCATGATCTGGTTTGCGGTTTAGAAGGCTTCTTATTATGGACGAGTGCTTAGGCGCGTGGGCCAATACATCATTACTTAACCCTGACAAAACGTTTTCCATCACATTCCGAGGAGTTGCACTAACGACTTTCATGTCTTGCCTCATTTTGCTTCTGGCAACATTTGCTGCTGTTTTTTGAGGACAGTGAGAATGTTTTGTTGGTTCTTCAGCTATGTTATTATCTTTTGTTTTCATAAATGAATGGCACTTTCTAGAACGACTCTGTCTGCATCTCCAAGTAACCAGTCCATTGAAAGAGCGAAAAGCAAGATATTCAAACCCCAAGTAAGTCGCAATTAGCATGTTCCTCTGGCTTCTTGAAAACTCCACTTTTAGCACTATGAAAAAAATTACGAAAAAAAACCGCATTGAGCAATATTTTACAGCAATTTGCCACATGCTGAAGCGTGTACATGCTGGTAAGAAGGTTGGGGGCTGTCCTTGCACACCACTTGCTATTTGAAATTCTGGGCATTGAATCGCCCAGCTGTACAGCACAGTACAGATTTTTTAAGTATTGTTGTCAAGTGTCATACAAGATAATAAATGCATATGAAATGCATGCATATCAAGGCTTGTAATGGTGTTTTATTTGGAATCGCATTAATCATTTTATGCTGTCCAAAAGTATATACAGCATAATACTGATTGGCCTTCCCTTAAACTGCAAGCATGCCATATTATACAGCTTTAATAACGTTACTTGTTGTTTATTTATTTTATTTATTCATTTATTTTGTAAAGCTCGATCGTCAAACAGGTAATACACTCTCGATCCTATAAGCAAAACTTCATGCACTCAATGAGTACGATTACACTAATACCAATCACCATTAAAATCAGTTCATCACGATCAACGTCAATCAAAGACAGACTAGATACTTCGAGGCGAGGGCAGTCATACCAATGTTAGTCAGGTCATGAGGAGTCGATTATATTGCTCTTTATACTCAATCTCCAATGTCTACACCCTCCTATACACGAGTAATTCGTGGATTTGTAAAGGCTCTCTCACAGTTTCAGGGGCAGTTTGTTCCAAATATCAAATGCTCTATGGGGGAAGCTCCTATCAGTGAATGCACTCGTCACACCCGAACGCTGCAATTTCAGGTAAATGACAATTCCAAAAGGTAATTTTCACACATATTCCGGAGGCCCGGGCCCCTAAAAATCCCGGGCAATTCCCCCCCACCCTCTCTCGTCAGGCCTGACTATTTACATAATAGGGGCCACTGGGGGGCCCGCGCAGGCAAGGGCCCGGGTGGCAAACGCCACCCTGACTATATGGCCAGTCCGACACTGACTCCCAGCTCCGACATGTGCGTGACCGGTATTAGGCATGGGTATTTGACTTACAATACAGAAATATCCATTTATATTGGGTGGATTAGTACTAAATATTAAAGTGGACATATTTGTTTATATCTATATTACTTGAACACTTTGCCTAGGAAAGGCGCCCATGACAATTTTTGCAATCTTCATTTTTGCAATTATGGCAATGAAGAACCAATTACTCATTGGTTGGGTGAGTTGAGTTTTTCAGACCCAAATACTGCTAAGGTTATAGAAGACCTAAACATTGGCGGCGATATATCCCCATAAAATGTATACACACGAGTTGGGTTAAAGAAAAAGGAAAATAGAAGAATATGGAGAGAAAGGAGCATGGTCGTGGCCGAAGTTTTGGAGGAACTATTCTGGTATTTGCTTGGAAACAACTGTAAAAACCACGAAATCCATTCAAGGTAGCCGACCCGGTCTAGATACGAACCCAGAACACCCAATTGCCAGGCAGGTAGCATCACCGCTAAACCTCCTAGCTAGGTCTATAGTGAGACTAAAAATCCGCCATATGAAAAAGTGGCATTTAAGCAGGGTTGCTGAGGCATTCCCATACGGAATACATGGATGCAATGCAGTTATTACTATGATCACATTTATCTAAATAGGTTAAAAGTAAGCTAAAGCAAAAAAAATTAAAAATACGCCATATATTTACACACACCCATCCTGACAGTTATTGTTTAAATTCAATAATTAACCTTATCAGCAACAGCAAGAGTATCCGTCTAACCATAAAAAAGTGAATGTTTCCTACATAAATTATGGAACTATAGCTTATCTACATGAAGTGAATGAGAGCTAAATATTGTAGGTACTTGTCATTCAGTCCATCATTTATAATTTAAATGAGTTGATAACTTCAAGCAATGTATTTTGGACAACAAAGAAACTTTTCTGAACTTACAGGATGCCACAGGCGGGGGTCGAGCTGGTGGTGAAGTTGGCTTCTCCTCTACCTGTCCCAACTCTTCTGCTTGCAAAGACACTGGAGATGGTAGATTCAACTGTTTCAATAAAAAAAAGAAAACTGGAATTTAAACTGCAGAATACTACAGCAATTAAAAAAGTAAAAGTTATACATGTATGTATAATGAAAGCGGGAAATATAAAGCTGCTGGAATGGAACCTGATTTTGTTTTCTATACTGGCTGTATATTACTTTTTGGATTCTGTTGAGGAAGGGGAATACACGCCAAATCCCCCGTTTTTGTCCCAGCCTGCATAAATGGAATGAGAGATTGCGTAGTCCATATGCAAAAATTAATTAATGCTTGGTCGAGCTCATCCAGTTTCTTACAAATTCATCATTCGATATCAAAATAAAAAGCAACAAAATGATATAAGGTCGATAATGTATGCTTATACTAACCGTTGGCTCTACGCTGATATGTTCTGGCGACTGTGAAACATCCCACAAAGAGTTTAGAGTAGAATCACCAGTTTTTTCTGGGCAAGTAAAATTGCTTGAATTTAATAGGCTGATGAAAAGTGGGTCCTTCATGAGGATGAGTACACGGCGGTCCATCGGTGGCAACATACTGAAGATTTCATCAAAAGGTTTCGTGTTTGACTCCAACATTAAGTCCACCTTACTTTTAACACAATCTCTCATGTGCACCCATCTGGCTTTAATTTCATGAGGTTCTCGAATAATCTATTGATGAGAACAAATTACATGTTAAACGTGCTGAATAGTAATAAATGCCCTCTGCAGAGTACAGAGTATAAATGATGTAATAATGAAAATACTATCTTAAACTTCTTAAATTTTAATTCAAGGTGTCCAGTAAATTTACTAGGAAAGATTCAAGGACTACTCCTACGATCAAGTACCACAATGTTTTTTTCTAAAAAGTCTGACAAATTCTCTTTTTATAAAGATTTTTTTTTAAAACACTAATTTCAAGCATAAGTCCAGATTTTTTTTCAAGGCTGTTAGACATCCTGTACTAATAAACATCCTGTATTTACGTTATACTGTTGATGTTTATACAATATATAGATCATATGAACACAGATATTTTTAGGGAAATGGTCTTAGGGCAAACGATAATTGGCAAACCGGACAAAAACACGAAAGCATATTGTATTTCTTATTTTTACCGCAGTTGTCCAAACGTTCTATAAATATCCCATGATCATGGGATACTTGAGCAATTGTCCACCTGGGCATATGCACACCGAAACTAGACTACAGGCGATAAGGTTTAAAGTCATGTCCATTTGAATGTTTAATCAGTATCTCGGTCTGCGTATTCGCGTTACTTGAAATTCTGGGAAAAATATACAATTTGATTCTTACCGGTCTTTTGGAATTCACGTGGTTCGTCACACGTTGCCAATCCAAACAATCCTCTTCACTATTTACGTCCGTCAAATTGAAGCAAGCTACGAGGTCTGGCACCGTTTCAAAGCCGTCCACAAGGGCTTCTACCTCGCAATCTGTAAATTGTAAACGACTTAAGAGCACATCGGATTCGATAAGATGCATGTCTTCTTTCTGTCGAACACCGCGTTTAGATAACCTTTTCGCCATCGCATCTGTGATTAATCTGTTAAATTTTAAACGACAAGAATAACTTCTACTTTCGATTTCATTTGATTGGTTGCTTCCATTCCGACGGAGACTTCCGTCATGCGCCGTCGAACATTAGGAACATTTTTTCCAGTGCCAACAGAATGAGGAAAAACCAACAGAAAACAAACCTACACTGCCATAAATACGCACAGGAAATTTCCGCACACGGAAAAATGCGCAACATATGTTGTTTATTTATTGATTTTTAACATTGGCCTAATATGTTGCAGTAATAATTGCTACACGAGAGCTGTGTGTAAATGGACTTCCCCCCTTCCGTCATTAAAACATGTGGAGTGTGTTGGTAGTGCTCTTTCACGATGAAACATTGACTTACCCTCACTATTTCCGCCATCTGTTACACTCCCATCGATGGATACTGTCGTGTTGCATCTTCCTATTCTCCTGTTATTTCTTGACGTATTTGTCTTCTCCTAAACACACAACAATGTCATGCCTTTCATTTTCATACATCTTATCACACGCTCCCACACAAAATATCCTATTTATATATCAAACATTTTTTTCCGATATTCACCTTTTCTGCATTCTTATTCCAAGAAAAAACTGATGGTACTGAACTAGGCTTCAGTAGCTTTAGAGTTGTGTGCAAATGTGGCCTCCAATCTGTCTTTATAAAATGCTCAGAGCATACTTTTGTGTTTGTAGTAATTTTAAAATCTTTTCCCAAATCCCTTCTAATCTTCCTTATCCATTCACTTCTTATTGCTGGCGATTTAGGAAATGAATGGTATGATAGTTTCTTCCCATTTCCATTAAAATTACGACAAAGTGGAACTGCACAGTTAAAACGTCCCATTGTTGCCAAGTACCATGCATGCTGCTGAACTGAACTGAACTGAAGTGTAGCAAATCCTTTATGACGGACCCTCCATAGGAGGCGCTACCATAGCCAGAGCA